>CM059442.1:2394222-2469255 GCA_030390025.1 Squalus acanthias | reverse complement strand
CCCCCCATCATTCATTCTCTCCCCCCCCCATCATTCATTCTCCCCTCCCCCATCATTCATTCTCCCTCCCCCATCATTCATTCTCTCCCCCCCCCCCCCCGCCCAATCACTCTTCTGCCACTCCTCTCCCCCCCGCCCCCCCCATTATCAGCTGATTTCTATATCGATGAACCTGCCGACAGTAACTTTTCTTCAGGTGAACCGACCGTGAATCACCGGCTATTCGCTGTTGGTGATTGGCTGACTCAAACATTACTTTGCAAACACCAGCAACATCCCTCACAGCTTCGTTGTTTATGCTGTTTCCATATTTAAAAATATCCTTGCTTGAAATTGTTTTTAACTGAATATAAACAACCAGAAGTGATGATGAATAAAAAATATAACTATCTATAAACAATCTTCCAACCATCAATAAAGACAATATCTGTTCCTGTTCCCATCTGCTGCCTCTTGTCAATGCAGTGTGGGTGGCAGTAGCCGGGTGAGGGGGGGCAGTGGGGTGGTAGCGGAGCGCGGTGAGGCGGGCAGTGGGGTGGTAGCGGAGCGCGGTGAGGCGGGCAGTGGGGTGGTAGCGGAGCGCGGTGAGGGGGGCAGTGGGGTGGGAGCGGAGCGCGGTGAGGGGGACAGTGGGGTGGGAGCGGAGCGCGGTGAGGGGGGGCAGTGGGGTGGTAGCGGAGCGCGGTGAGGGGGGCAGTGGGGTGGGAGCGGAGCGCGGTGAGGGGGGGCAGTGGGGTGGTAGCGGAGCGCGGTGAGGGGGGCAGTGGGGTGGTAGCGGAGCGCGGTGAGGGGGGGCAGTGGGGTGGGAGCAGGGCGGGGTGAGGGGGGCAGTGGGGTGGGAGCAGGGCGGGGTGAGGGGGGCAGTGGGGTGGGAGCGGGGCGGGGTGAGGGGGGCAGTGGGGTGGTAGCGGAGCGCGGTGAGGGGGGCAGTGGGGTGGTAGCGGAGCGCGGTGAGGGGGGCAGTGGGGTGGGAGCAGGGCGGGGTGAGGGGGGCAGTGGGGTGGGAGCAGGGCGGGGTGAGGGGGGCAGTGGGGTGGGAGCAGGGCGGGGTGAGGGGGGGCAGTGGGGTGGTAGCGGAGCGCGGTGAGGGGGGCAGTGGGATGGGAGCGGAGCGCGGTGAGGGGGGGCAGTGGGGTGGGAGCGGAGCGCGGTGAGGGGGGGCAGTGGGGTGGGAGCAGGGCGGGGTGAGGGGGGGCAGTGGGGTGGGAGCAGGGCGGGGTGAGGGGGGTGCAGTGGGGTGGTAGCAGGGCGCGGTGGGATGGCAGTAGCGGGGTGCGGGCAGTGAGGGTGGGGGTGGTACTGGGCAGGGGACGCACAGCATCGCGAGATAACAAAGCCTGGATGATGTTAAGGGCCAGGTGACAAGAATAACAGTTCTGGGTTTCGAGGCTCCACTGTGCGTCAGCGAGTGTGACGCCTATTTAAAGGGCCAGTGCAGAATTCAAACGGCGGAGGAGGTTTGGAGCATTTGGCTGTGAGTGAACAAGGAGGAAGTGGAACCATGAGTCGGAGAAGGCTGCCCCACCCCCTGATTCTCAGATGCGTCTTGGACGTGCTGCTCGGGGCAGGAGGGAGCTGCTGTCTCCCAGCCAGTGGGAAGAAGAAACCTGCTGCCACACTGAGGGGGCCTGGCTGGAAGGGTCAGAGGAGGTGAGCAGCAGAACTGTGACCCCAAGGTCATGGATTCAGCGCCACAAGCTGTTCAATGAGCTGACCAGGTCAGGAAAGGTGAGCACACGGCTCTATTCACCCAGACACTACATTGCACCCCCTCACTCTGTCGTGTCAATCCTACTCCATCCACACCACTCCTCACCCCTACATCACTCAACACCACCAATCACACCAACCCAATGTAATTCCTCACCCTCACTCCCTTCACACACTCACCTCCTCACCCTCACTCCCATCACACACTCAGCTCCTCACCCTCACTCCCTTCCCACACTCACCCTCAAGAATTTAGGGAGCTAGGCAGCAGATTAAAGAGCAGGACCTCAAAGGTTGTAATCTCTGGATTACTCCCAGTGCCACGTGCTAGTGAGTATAGGAATAGGAGGATTGAACAGATGAATGCGTGGCTAAAGAGTTGGTGCAGGAGGGAGGGTTTTAGTTTCCTGGATCACTGGGCCTGCTTCTGGGGAAGGTGGGACTTGTACAAGTCGGACAGTTTGCACCTGAACCAGAGCGGGACAAATATCCTTGCGGGGAGGTTTGCTAGCACTGTTGGGGGGGGGGGGGTTCAGAGTGGAGCTACAATAGTGGGTGATGTACAGTCAAATGTAGAGAAAAAAACAAGTCAGCTTGGAAGACAGGGCAAACATGTAAGAGCAAGGCTGGAAGGCATCTATTTTAATGCAAGGAGTCTAGCGAATAAGGTGGATGAACTGAAGGTGTTGATAAACACATGGGAGTATGATATTGTTGCTATCACGGAGACATGGTTGAGGGAGGGGAAAGACTGGCAGCTCAATATTCCGGGGTACAGAATCTTCAGGCGAGACAGAGGGGGAGGTATAAGAGGAGGGGGTGTCGCAATATTAATTAAGGAATCAATTACTGCCATAAGGAGGGATGATATATTAGCAGGTTCCTCCAATGAGGCTATATGGGTGGAGCTTAAAAACAAAAAGGGGGCAAGCACTTTGCTGGGAGCGTACTATAGGCCCCCAAACAGTCAGGGGGAGATAGAGGAACAGATATGTAGGCAACTCTCAGAGAAATGTGCAAATAATAGGGTAATAATAATGGGGGATTTCAACTTCCCCAATATTAACTGGGATAGTCAGAGTGTGAAAGGCTTAGAGGGTTCAAAATTCTTAAAGTGCATCCAGGAGAGCTTTTTGAGCCAGCATGTAGAAAGTCCTACAAGAGAGGGGGCGGTACTGGACCTAATTCTAGGGAATGTGGCCGGCCAAGTGGAAGAAGTGCTAGTAGGTGAGCACTTTGGTGACAGTGACCATAATACGGTGAGATTTAAGGTGGTCATGGAAAAGGACAGGGATGGGCCGGAAATAAAGGTTCTAAATTGGGGGAAGGCCGATTTTAATAGGATAAGGCAGGATCTGGCCAAAAGGGACTGGGATCAGCTGCTTGTAGGAAAATCCGCATCGGAGCAATGGGATTCTTTCAGAAGGGAGATTGAGATCATACAATGGCAGCATGTTCCCGTAAAGGTCAAAGGTGGTTCCAAAAACCGCAGGGAACCTTGGATGTCAGGGGATATACGAGAATGGATCAGGAAAAAAAGGAGGGCTTTTGGCAGATACAAAATGCTAAAGACGGAGGAAGCCCTAGAGGAGTACAAAAAGTGCAGGGGGATACTTAAAAAAGAAATTAGGAGATCAAAGAGGGGCCATGAAATAACACTGGCAAGCAAAATCCTAAGATGTTTTATAAGTATATTAAGGGTAAGAGGATAACTAGGGAAAAAATAGGGCCCATTAGGGACAAAAGTGGCAATGTGTGTGTGGAGCCAGAAGATGTAGGTGGGGTTCTAAATGAATTTTTTGCATCTGTTTTCACAATGGAGAAGGACGATGCAGACATAAAATTAGGGCAGGGGGACTGTGATATACTCGAACATTTTAACATCGAGAGGGAGGAGGTATTGGCGGTTTTAGCAGGTCTGAAAATGGATAAATCCCCAGGTCCGGACGAAATGTATCCCAGGCTGCTGTGTGAGGCAAAGGAGGAGATTGCGGGGGTTCTAACACATATATTCAGAACCTCTCTGGCCACAGGGGATGTGCCAGAGGACTGAAGAACCGCTAATGTAGTACCATTATTCAAGAAAGGGAGTAGGGAAAAACCGGGGAACTACAGGCCAGTGAGCCTAACATCAGTGGTAGGAAAATTATTGGAAAAAATTCTGAGGGACAAAAATCAGTCTCCACTTGGAGAGGCAAGGATTAATCAGGGTTAGCCAACATGGCTTTGTCAAGGGACGATCATGTCTGACTAATTTGATTGAATTTTTTGAGGCGGTGACTAGGTGTGTGGATGAGGGTAACGCAGTGGATGTGGTATACATGGATTTCAGTAAGGCCTTCGATAAAGTCCCGCACAGGAGACTGGTCAAGAAGGTAAGAGCCCATGGAATCCAGGGTGCCTTGGCACATTGGATACAAAACTGGCTCAGTGGCAGAAGGCAGAGGGTGGTGGTCGAAGGTTGTTTTTGTGACTGGAAGCCTGTGGCCAGTGGGGTACCACAGGGATCGGTGCTGGGTCCCTTGCTGTTTGTAGTCTACATTAACGACTTGGATATGAATGTAAAAGGTATGATCAGTAAGTTCGCGGATGATTCAAAAATTGGTAGGGTGGTAAATAGCGAGGAGGGTAGCCTCAGTCTGCAGGACGATATAGATGGGTTGGTCAGATGGGCGGAACAGTGGCAAATGGAATTTAATCCGGAAAAGTGCGAGGTAATGCACTTTGGAGGGACTAACAAGGCAAGGGAATACACAATGAATGGTAAGACCCTCGGCAAGACAGAGGGATCTTGGTGTGCAAGTACACAGATCCCTGAAGGCAGCGGAACAGGTGGATAAGGTGGTAAAAAAAGGCATATGGGATACTTGCATTCATTAGCCGAGGCATAGAATATAAGAGCAAGGAGGTTATGATGGAGCTGTATAAAACACTGGTTAGGCCACATCTGGAATACTGTGTGCAGTTCTGGTCGCCACACTACAGGAAGGATGTGATCGCTTTGGAGAGGGTGCAGAGGAGATTCACCAGAATGTTACCCGGGCTGGAGTGCTTCAGCTATGAAGAGAGACTGGGCAGATTGGGTTTGTTTTCCTTGGAGCAGAGGAGGCTGAGGGGGGACATGATTGAGGTATACAAAATTATGAGGGGCATAGATAGGATGGATACTAAGGAGCTTTTTCCCTTAGTAGAGGGGTCTATAACAAGGGGGCATAGATTCAAGGTAAAGGGCGGGAGGTTTAGAAGGGATTTGAAAAAGAACTTTTTCACCCAGAGGATGGTTGGAGTCTGGAACTCACTGCCTGAAAGGGTAGTGGAGGCAGGAAGCCTCAACATTCAAGAAGCATTTGGATGAGCACTTGAAATGCCATAGCAGACAAGGCTACAGACCAAATGCTGGAATATGGGATTAGATTAGACAGGGCTTGATGGCCGGCGCGGACACGATGGGCCGAAGGACCTCTATCCGTACTGTATAACTCTATGACTCCCTTCACACACTCACCTCCTCACCCTCACTCCCTTCACACACTCACCTCCCGTTCCCTCACATAAGAACATAAGAAATAAGAGCAGGAGTAGGCCATATGGCCTCTCGAGCCTGCTCCGCCATTCAATAAGATCATGGCTGATCTTCGACCTCAACTCCACTTTCCTGCCTGATTCCCATGTCCCTTGATTCCCCCAGAGTCCAAAAATCGATCTACCTCAGTGTTGAACATACTCAATGACTCTGCATCAACAGCCCTTTGGGGTAGAGAATTCCAAAGATTCACAACCCTCTGAATGAATAAATTCCTCCTCTTCAGTCTTAAATGGCCGACCCCTTATCTTGAGACTAAATCCCCTAGACTCTCTAGCCAGGGGAATCAACCTCTTAGCATCTCTGTCTTGAATATACTCAACGACTGTACCTCCACAGCCCTCTGGGGAAGAGAATTCCAAAGATTCACCACCCTCAGTGAAGAAATTTCTTATCGCAGTCCTAAATGGCCGACCCCTTATCTTGAGACTAAATCCCCTAGTTCTAGACTCTCCAGCCAGGGGAAACAACCTCTCAGCATCTACCCTGTCAATCCCCCTCAGAATCTTTTATGTTTCAATGAGATCAGCTCTCATTCTTCTAAACTCCAGAGAGTAGAGGCCCAATCTACTCAATCTCTTCTCATAGGACAACCCTCTCATCCCAGGGATCAATCTAGTGAGCCTTCATTGCACTGCCTCTAAGGCAAGTATATCCTTCCTTAGATTAGGAGACCAAAACTGTGCATAGTACACCAGGTATAGTCTCAGCATAGCCCTGTACAATTGTAGCACGACTTCCTTACTCGTGTATCCCAACCCCCTTGCAATAAGGGTGTAGGGGGTGGTGGTGGTAGGAGTCAGCCTTACCCCTGACTCAGTGAGCGGTTCGAATCGCTCCCACGCCCCAGGTTCAAAACTTGGACTTATTTAGGGGTTGTGAATAAAGATGCAGTAGACAACAGGTTCCGATGAAAGAATTTTGACTTTTATTAAAAGTAAAAGGTAACAAACTTAAAACACACTTCACACTTAAACAGGTTGGGGAACACACGGTTACAGGCGAGGGAGAATGACAATATACAAAAACCCTTATCCCTCCCAAAAATCCCACTATCTAGCTAGGTTTCGGTTTCAGGAGATCAGGGATAATGCACACCAAACAGGGGTTTTAACAGTGCGAAATCCAGCCAGGTAAGTTGATGGTGGTTCTGGTCATCGAGTGTCTTCCTTTAACATGCTGCTTCTGGACAGAGCTGAGAGGGAGAGAGAGCTGTTCCAGCGTTGTCGGCAAGTCCAAAAGAGAAAGAGTCTTGGGTCAGGCTGCAATTATAGTCCTTTTTGCGCCCAAAACTCCTCACTAAAACTGTTTTGTGATGAAGTGATTAGTTTCAGGTGAGGCCTGTTCATTGTCTTGTTAAGTTTTGATGGGCCTTCAATTATGCTAAACCAAATCAAATCCTGGTCAATTGAAAAACCTCGTTACCAGTAACGGCTTTTTACTGAGTCAAATGGCTTGCATCCTGTTGATCTGTTGTTTTATTGAAGTTTGCATTGTTCTCATGTTTTGGGTTTCTTGCTGGGCCTAGCATTCCTATCTTTATGCGTCTCCTTTAATGGGTTCTGTGTTTTGGGTGGGGCGGCCTTCTCCCAGGGCCTATTGTCCAAATGTTAATGTTTGCTGGGGCTTGAATTCCCAGACAATGCAATCCTCAAAACTGCTATTTACAGAGGTTGATCCCACGTGCTGTGCATGTCCAGACATGTTCCTTTAAAGTTCCAAAGTCCTTATTTTTTTCCCTTAGATTTTTGGGGATCTGCAAATTTTGGAAACTTACAAGGGCCAACATGCCATTTGCCTTCCTACTGCATGCTAACTTGCTGTGTTTCTTGTATGAGGACACCTAAATCTCTCTGAACACCAACATTTAATAGTTTCTCACCATTTAAAAAATATTCTGTTTTTCTATTCTCCCTACAAAAGTGAATAACCTCACATTTCCCCAAATTATACTCCATCTGCCACATTATTGCCCACTCACTTAGTCTGTCTATATCCTTTTGCAGGCTCTTTGTGTCCTGCTCACATCTTACTTCCCCACCTAGCTTTGCATCGTCAGCAAACTTGGATACATTACACATGGTCCCTTCAACTAAGTCATTAATATAGATTGTAAATAGCTGAGGCCCCAGCACTGATCCTTGCGGCACCCCACTAGTTACAGCCGTCCAACCATAAAATAACCTGTTTATCCCTACTCTCTGTTTTCTGTCCATTAACCAATCCTCTGTCCACACTCACCTCCTCACCCTCACTCCCTTCACACTCACCTCACGCTGGAGGAGGAGGCCCTGGAGATCAGTGGGACACCGAGCTCCCTGGACAGGACACCGAGCTCACTCGGTGTTGGCGATGGTGGGGCTGGCCGTCCAGGGTAGAATAGTGATGACATTAATCTCTCAGACCCGCATCTCCCACAAAAGAACATTGACAACTCTGATGAAAGGTTTCATGTGCATTTCAACATTTGCAAAGTTCAATGACTAAATCTTATCCGCCTCTTCTCTCCTCCAGGGCCATCCCGTGAAGAGCAGCAGCCCCTGCCTGGAGATGATGAGCTTTCTTCAGAGGAGCTCACTGCTGCTGAGGATGCCCTGTCACTGGACGCATGCATTGCAGGCACCAGAGCAGATACTCGCACTTTGCTGGGTCCTGTTAGAGGTTTAGTTGGGTTTTCACCTGATGAATTGCACGGCACAAGTGAGCGTGAGCAGTGAGTGGTGGCGGGAACAGCTGTGGAGAGTCCTGGTCGGAGGGCACAGCCCTCCCCAAGTTCTGCTCAGCTGGACAGAGACACTGAACCCAGGGGGCCATTGATTAAAAGGAGAATGATCGAGGGTCAGCAGCAACTGTGCGAGTTACTGGTAATCCTGCCATGCACACATTCCACAGTATCGGAGGATCGAGGTCCAGCTAAAGCATTTGTGGAGTGATGTCGCAGGGGCTTTCATCCACTTCAATCTTCCACTGAATCTCGATGGAAGTTGGATCACAGCGCACTAATGATTCCGTGAAGCCCCAGGCAGCGGCCTTGCTAACATGTCTGCCGGCTTCCACAGGCTGGTAGATAGAGGTGGGCTTCCGAGGTATCACTTGCTTCCTCCAAGCTGCTCTCCCGCAGAGACGCAGGAGTGATGTGCCGCTGGCCCAGGGGAGGGAGGATGGTGAGGAAGGAGAGGAAAGCACACAGGTTTCTCAGAGCGTCTGCATGACCCACCCGTTGCCACCCCAATTGGTGGAAGAATGGTTAGAGGACTACCTTTGTAAGGTGGGGGTTGCAGGGGTGCGGATTTTATTGTTATTTTGGTCCAGTGTGAGTCACTAACTGAACCTTCGAGCTATCAGGGAATCCCTGGCATCGCGAGCAGCAGTGTGAGCGGCTGGCCTAGCATTGGGGGCCTCCTCCTCCTCCTCCTCTCCACTGGAATCCTCATTCAATGAGGAGTGCTGAGCAGCTTGTTCCTCCTCCACCTCTAGCCCTCACTGCTGTGCTATGTTGTGCAGAATGCAGCACACCACGATTATCCTCGAGAACCTCGCTGGCGAGTACTGAAGGGGCTTCCAGACCTAGACCTGTTACATAGAATGTACAGCACAGAAACAGGCCATTCGGCCCAACAGGTCCATGCCTGTGTTTATGCTCCACATGAGCCTCCTCCTGCTCCTAATTCAAACAGAATAAATCAAAGGTTTGTGGCAAGCCAAAACTTCTGGGGACCTAAAGCGGCCCTCAATCTCACAAAATTGGGCTACAACTCATAAAATAAAAAGCCACGTGCTCCCAGACGAACCCCCCGCTTTTGTCGGCACAGATACAATGGGCCGAATGGCCTCCTTCTGTGCCGTAAATCTCTATGATTCTATGATACTCAAATGATCTGCTGGCCTTACGTTGAGGCACCTGAAGTGCACCTTGAGTGTGTCAATGGCTTGCTCGATGACACATCTGGTTGTCATAGGGGCTCGCGTTGTAGCACTCCTGGTGTTCATTGGTGGAGTTCCTCAAAGGTGTCATCAGCCGGGTTTGAAGGGGGAATCCTTTGTCGCCTAGCAGCCACCCTTTAAGGCTGGTTCCAGGTACAAACAGGTCGGGGAGTTTGGACTGGCGCAGCATGAAAGCATCATGGCAGCTCTCAGGGAATCTGGCGCAGACCTGTATGAACCTTGTCTTGTGGTTGCACACCAGCTGCACATTGATAGAGTGGAACCCCTTGCGGTTGATGAATGCTCCTAGTTGACCTGAGGGTGCTCGGATTGCCACGTGTGTGCAGTCGATTTCGCACCCTTCAGCCAACCAGAGACGCCAATCCCAGTGTCCGCTCCTGCCACCTCGTCCACTCTGTTGCTCCTTCCAGATCATGCCCTTCCTGCTGCTGGTCCTCATTCTCCTCTTCTTCCTCAGTCTAATCCAGAGCAGCCATGGTGTCACCCATCATGAACTTCTCTCTCAACAACTGTAAGTTCTCCAAACAACTCTCTCACACCAAGTACTCTCACCAAACCGTGTCCCAGAGAAAGGACATGTGGGCACTGAACCTTTATTCACCTCGGGCCTCCTGACCTTTAACCACTGTGATAAAGTGGGAACCAATCTCGCCTTCGTTTCCCTGGTGACTTTCCCGACCCTCGGGAAGCCCGTGCTCCACTGGTTAAATTCATTTGAGGTCCAAATTGCATTATAGGAGCCTGATTTAAATATGTTGATGAGTCTCCCGCCTCACCACAGCAGGAGACTGGTCAGCCCCGGTAATTGCCTACATTAAAATGGCGGCGGGCGCATATGAGGCGGGTTGGGGTCGGGTTGCGCGATTCCGAAATGTAAACCCCCCACCTGTCATGGGGGTGTTAATATCGAGGCTATTGACACAAAGAAAATCTTCTCCTGGTGGCCTCCAATATTGCTCCCACCGCCCCCACATAAATAAACCAATAGTCCGCTTGGGCTTCCCTATGGGGATCCCTCTACGCACCTTTTTTCATAGAGGAAGAGGAAAATCCCGAAGGGAGCAAAAGCATGTCTGGCAGCGTAGGAGACGGCTGAGATCTACCTGCCACTATCTGCACGCATGCATTTATCAGCCCCAGAACTTGTATGCAATCAAGGGTAAGGAGGTCTACCTGAGTCATTGTTTGGACCCGATCTACAGCCAAGATCCAGAGGCCATGCAACTCTGCCACTGGTAGTCCAAGTGACTATCACTCTATCGGCTGGGATCCAGATGGTTACGGCCAGGAGTGTTCACATCGCGGCCTGTCAGACTGTTGATCAGCAAATCCTTCCACTGCTTCACACTGTTCTCCTAGGGAAGTCACAGAGTTATATAGCACAGAAAGGGGCCCTTCGGCCCATCGTGTCCGCACCACCCATCAAGCCCTGTCTATTCTAATCCCATTTTCCAGCACTTGGTCCGTAGCCTTGTATGCTATGGCGTTTCAAGTGCTCATCTAAATGCTTCTTGAATGTTGTGAGGGTTCCTGCCTCTACCACCCTTTCAGGCAGTGAGTTCCAGATTCCAACCACCCTCTGGGTGAAAAAGTTTTTCCTCAAATCCCCTCTAAACCTCCTGCCCCTTACCTTGAAACTATGCCCCCTGGTTATTGACCCCTCTACTAAGGGAAAAAGTTCCTTTCTATCTACCCTATCTATGCCCCTCATAATTTTGCACACCTCAATCAGGTCCCCCCTCAGCCTTCTCTGCTCTAAGGAAAACAACCCCAGCCTGTCCAGTCTCTCTTCATAGCTGAAGCGCTCCAGCCCAGGTAACATCCTGGTGAATCTCCTCTGCACCCTCTCCAATGCAATCACATCCTTCCTATAGTGTGGTGACCAGAACTGCACACAGTATTCCAGCTGTGGCCTAACTAGCGTTTTGTACAGCTCCATCATAACCTCCCTGCTCTTATATTCTATGCCTCGGCTAATGAAGGCAAGTATCCCATATGCCTTCTTAACCATCTTATCTACCTGTCCTGTTGCCTTCAGGGATCTATGTACATGCACACCAAGGTCCCTCTGATCCTCTGTCCTTCCTAGGGTCCTACCATTCATTGTGTATTCCCTTGCCTTGTTAGTCCTCCCAAAATGCATCACCTCACACTTTTCAGGGTTAAATTCCATTTGCCACTGTTCTGCCCATCTGACCATCCCGTCTATATCGTCCTGTAGCCTGAGGCTTCCCTCCTCGCTATTTACCACTCCACCAATTTTCGTGTCATCTGCGAACTTACTGATCATACCTCCTACATTCATATCTAAATCATTAATGTATAAGAGAATGAAGATATGAAAACACCAACTGGGTGAATCATGGGGTGAATTAAGTGGGTGAATGAATGAATGACTCATTGCTAACTCATTAGTGATCTGACTGCAGCCTTTGACACGGTTAACCACTCCATCCTCTTCCTATGCCTCTCCACCGTCATCCAGCTGGGTGGGACTGCCCTCACCTGGTTCCATTCCTACCGATCCAGTTGTAGCCGGAGAATCTCTGAAATGGTTTCTCTTCCCGCTCCCGCACCGTTTCCTCTGGTGTCCCCCAAGGATCTATCCTTGGCCTCTTCCTATTTCTCATCTACATGCTGACCCTTGGCGACATCATCCAAAAACACAGCGTCACCCAGCTCTACCTCACCACCTCTCAACCCCTCCACTCTCTAAATTGTCAGACTGCTTGTCCAACATCCAGTACTGGATGAGCAGAAATTTCCTCCAACTAAATATTGGGAAGACCGAAGCTATTGTGTTTGGTCCCCGCCACAAACTCATTTCCTAGCCACCAACTCCATCCCTCTCCTTGGCGCCTGTCTGAGGCTGAACCAGACTGTCCACAACCTTGATGTCAAATTTAACCCTGAGGTGAGCTTCTGACCTCATATCCACTCCCATCACCAAAACCACATACTTCCACCTCTGTAACATCGCCTGTCTCCGACCCTGACTCAGCTCATCTGCTGCTGAAACCCTCAACTATGCCTTTGTTACCTCTAGACTTGACTATTCCAATGCACTCCTGGCCAGCTTCCCATCTTCCACCCTATGTAATCCTGTGTAATCCTATGAGATGCTCTGGCAGCTAAGGGCACTGGTGGTCGACATTCATCCTCCATCCTCCTTCTCCTCCTCCTCCTCTTCTTCCTTCTCCTCCTCCTCCTCCATCCTCCTGCTCCTCCTCTCTTCTTCCTTCTCCTCCTCCTCCTCCATCCTCCTCCTCCTCCTCCATCCTCCTGCTCCTCCTCCTCTTCTTCCTTCTCCTCCTCCTCTTCTTCCTTCTCCTCCTCCATCCTCCTCCTCCTCCTCCATCCTCCTTCTCCTCCTCCTCTTTCTCCTTCTCTTCCTCCTCCTCCATCCTCCTGCTCCTCCTCCTCATCCTCCTCCTCCTCTTTCTCTTTCTCCTCCTCCTCCTTCTCCTCCTCCTCCTCCATCCTCCTTCTCCTCCTCCTCATCCTCCTCCTCCTCTTTCTCTTTCTCCTCCTCCTCCTTCTCCTCCTCCTTCTCCATCCTCCTGCTCCTCCTCCTCATCCTCCTCCTCCTCCTCTTTCTCTTTCTCCTCCTCCTCCTTCTCCTCCTCCTCCTCCATCCTCCTTCTCCTCCTCCTCTTCTTCCTTCTCTTCCTCCTCCATCCCCCTCCTCCTCCTCCATCCTCCTCCTCCTCCTCCTTTCTCCTTCTCCTCCTCCTCCTTCTCCTCCTCCTCCTTCTCCTCCTCCTCCTCCATCCCCCTCCTCCTCCTCCATCCTCCTTCTCCTCCTCCTCTTTCTCCTTCTCCTCCTCCTCCTCCATCCTCCTGCTCCTCCTTCTCCTCCTCCTCCTCCATCCTCCTTCTCCTCCTCCTCCTCCATCCTCCTCCTCCTCCTCCATCCTCCTCCTCCTCCTCCATCCTCCTGCTCCTCCTCCTCTTTCTCCTTCTCTTCCTACTCCTCCTCCTGTTTCCCAGGTTGTGATGGCGAGGTCATGGAGCGTGCAGCAGACGACCAGAAATCTGGATATTCATACGAACATACGATCAGTAACGGACTGGTAAAGACCATCTGGTCCATCGAGCCTGTCCTGCAAAGCTCCTCTGGAATAGTCTGGGCAGTGGAAGTGTTGCTTGAGGACGCCGATGGTCTGCTCGATGATGTTCCTTGTGGCAGCATGACTCTCGTTGTAGACCTGCTCTGTGGTTGCGCCCGGTTCCAGACAGGAGTCGAGCCATGTCTGGAGGGGATTGCCCCGTCACCCAGTAGTCAGCCTGTAACTTGCTGGCCTGGTTGGTATAAAGGCGGCACAGAATAAATGAGATAGCGGGCAAAGGCCTGCAGGATGCGCTGCCTGTGGTCTCAAACCAGCTGTACGTTGAGGGAGTGGAATCTCTTTCTACTGATAAAGATGCCAGGCTGGCGATGGGGAGCACGCAAGGCAATATGGGTGCAGTCACTGGCACCCTGCACCCTGAGGAAACCTGCCATGCGGGCGAAGTCTCATGCTCTCTCCTCCTGCTTCTCTCTGTCCATGGGGAAGGAGATGTGGGTGTAGAGAGGCTCAGTGACCTCCCTAATGTCGCTGTTGCAACTTGGATTGACCCTGTAGGGTAAAAGTTGAGGGCGAAGGTAACTTTGACAACCACAGGCAGTGCTGTTCATGCCCTGGCGCGAGGCTGGAGTTGTGACTGCAGTGGGTGACAGCTCAGTGACAGTCTCCTTGGTGAAGAAAAGTCGCCTCAGACGTTGATCCTCACTGAAGTTGAGGTAGGAGAAGTGCTCCCTGAAGACCCTCTGTGGGTCTGGCCTCCTGTTCCTCCCTCTCTCCCAGCCTCTCCGCTCTCTCCTGTCTTCCTTGTGGCTCCCCCTCATCCTCCAGCCCCAAGGCAGCCCCACCAGACCACCCAGGACTGCAATAAATTGTATGCAAAGCCGGGAAAAGCAGTCCACCACCAACAGGAACCTGTTATCAGAAGTCAAGAGTTCACTTGTGGAATGCAGAAAATAGCCACAAAAAAAGCCCAGAAATTAACTAAGAGGACAAAGTAGAACTAACCTGTACATGGTGGATGAGCCCTTCAAATAGCCCTGGTTAAGCATCCGTCCTGACTCTTATCACCACGATTTGCTGGGCGAGTTTATCACGCAGTGAGTCAGGCGCTTGGGCAGCCCAATCTCACAACCAGCGGAGGATCCTTATTTAAATATTATAAGAACATAAGAAATAGGAGCAGGAGTAGTCTATTCGGCACCTTAAGCCTGCTCCGCCATTCAATGAGATCATGGCTGATCTTCTACCTCAACTCCACTTTCCTGCACTATCCCCATATAGAGTCAGGGGTAAAAATTGGGTAGCGCCCCCTTTTTCTCATGGAGAGCAGCCGGCACCCCGTTGGGGGGCTTCACGGGGACCGGGAACGGCAACGGGGGCAGATGCTGGCAGGCGGCCAGCAACAAAATGGCTGCCCGCCACCTCCCCTTTAACTAGCGCCACCCCGGCCGCAGGTCGGCCCCCCTGACATAGCGTCCACCGGTGAGTCAGGGGGCGCCACCCAATATTACAGCCGGGGCGCGGCGCTAACGGTTAGCGCTGCTGTTAACCTCCCGCTAAATTTTGCAGGAGGCGTTAGCGGCACCGCGCCCAGGCGCTAGTTGATTTGCACCCCGATATGCGCCCTCTTAGGGCGCTAACGGGAGGCGCAAATCAACCGAATTTAGCCCCCATAGCGTCATACGGCACAGAAGGAGGCCATTCGGCCCATCGAGTCCGTGCCGGCTCTCTGTAGAGCAATCCAGTCAGTCCCATTCCCCAGCTCTATCCCCGTAGCCCTGTAAGTTTATTTCCCTCAAGTGCCTATCCAGTTTCCCTATGAAAACATTGGCCCAAAAATTAATCCCGCGACGCGAGAGTACGCACTGTGTACTCTCGCGTATTCTGTCACCAATTGCCGGTTTTCTGCATGCACTGCGCATGCGCTGAAAACCGGCACTTGGTTTTTGGAAAAGGGGGCGGTTCCTCGGTGCACCGCGTGCGCGCTACAGGCTGCGCGCACGCTGTGCACTTAGTGCTTTGGACGCGCAGGTAAGGACGGAAGATTTTAGAAATGGAAAAAGGAGGAGTAAGACCCACTTTTAACAAGGTAAGTAGTGAATTAAGTATTATTTTGAATTTTTTTTAACAGGTATATCTTTTTTAGAGACTTTAAAGACAGGTAAGTTTATTTTTATAACTTTTTAAAAGATTTTAAATTTTTTCAAAAATTTAATTTTTTATTTAAAATGGTTAATTTATTTAACTATACTTATTTTATTAATGTGATGTTTTTTTTTCTAAATTTAATTGCGGTTTAGCTGTTATTTTGGGGGTGTGTAAGATTCATAGCTTTCACAGCACGTATGTGAAACTTATGAATGGAAGATGGTGTGCTGCCATTGGCTCTAACTGAGTCACGTGATCCCACAGCTCGCACGAATTCACTACGCCGGTGGGATACGCAAGCACTGCCCAGCTGATGTCTAGAACATCAAGTTCGTGCGAGCTGGATCTGAAAAAGCCAACGCGGAGTGAGAGATCGCGCCTGCTCCTTACCCCCGCGGGAACAGAGCGAGATCAATTTCTGGGCCATTGAGTGTCTCCGCTTCCACCACTTCCGTCGGCAGTGAGTTCCAGGTCATCACCACTCGCTGCGTAAAAAAGTTATTCCTCACATCCACCCTGTATCTCTTGCCCAAAGCCTTGAATCTGTGTCCCCTAGTCCTTGTACCATCAACTAGTGGGAACAGCCTTTCCCTGTCCAGCCTATCCAAACCCGTCATAATCTTGTACACCGCTATCGAATCACCCCTCAACCTCCATTGCTCTAATGAAAACAAATCCAGCTTCTCCAACCTGTCCTTGATCTTAATCCCCCATCCCCGGAACCATTCTGGTAAATCTCCTCTGCACCCTCTCAAGGGGCTTCACATCCTTCCTAAATTGTGGTGACCAGAACTGGACGCAATACTCCAGTTGTGGCCTAACCAACGTTTTATAAAGGTTCAGCATAACTTCTCTATTTTTGTACTCAATACCTCTAATTATGAAGCCCAAGATCCCATATGCTTTGCTAACCACTCTTTCAACATGTCCTGCCACCTTCAGGGACCTATGCACATTAACTCCCAGGTCCCTCTGTCCCAGCACACTCTTTAAAACTGTGCCATTAAGTGTATATTGCCATTCCCTGTTCCTTCTGCCAAAATGCATCACCTCACACTTCTCTGTATTAAATTCCATCTGCCACTTGTCTGCCCATTCTGCTAGCCTATCTATGTCCTGTTGCAGTCGATTGGTATCATCATCACTGTTTGCCACACCCCCAAGTTTGGTGTCATCGGCAAATTTAGAAATTCTAGTCTGTATTCCAATATCGAGATCATTTATATATATCCCTTGATTCACTTAATATTCAAAAATCTATCGATCTCTGTCTTGAATATACTCAACAACTGAGCCTCCACAGCCCTCTAGGGAAGAAAATTCCAAAGATTTACCACCCTCTGAGTGAAGAAATTACTCCTCATCTCAGTTCTAAATGGCCGACCCCTTATTCTGAGACTGTGACCCCTGTTTCTAGACTCCCCAGCCAGGAGAAACATCCTCCCTGCATCTACCCTGTCAAGCCCTGTAAGAATTTTGTGTGTTTCAATGAGATCACCTCTCATTCTTCTAAACTCTAGTGAATATGGACAATCCCCCCATCCCAGGAACCAGCCTGGTGAACCTTTGTTGCACTCCCTCTATGGCAAGTAGATCCTTCCTTAGGTAAGGAGACCAAAACTGTACACAATACTCCAGGTGTGGTCTCACCAGGGCCCTATATAATTGCAGTAAGACGTCTTTACTCTTATACTCTAGTCCTCTTGTAATAAAGGCCAACATACCAATCTCTGAACACCAACATTTCCCAATCTCTCACCATTTAAAAAATACTCTGCTTTTCTATTTTTCCTACCAAAGTGGATAACTTCACATTTCTCCACATTATATTCCATTTGCCATGTTCTTGCCCACTCTCTTAGCTTGTCTATATCTCCTTGAAGCCTCCTTCCATCCTCCTCACAACTTACATTCCCACCCAGCTTTGTATCATCAGCAAATTTGGATATATTACATTTGGTCCCCTCATCCAAATCATTGATGTAGATTGTGAATAGCTGAGGCCCAAGCACTGATCCTTGCGGCACCCCACAAGTTACAGCCTGCCAACCCGAAAATGACCCCTTTATTCCTACTCTCTGTTTTAGAAACAGAAAAATAGGAGCAGGAGTAGGCCATTCAGCCCTTCGAGCCTGCTCCACCATTCAATATGATCATGGCTGATCTTCTATCTCAATACCATATTCCCGCTCTCTCCCCATACCCCTTGATGCCTTTTGTGTCTAGAAATCTATCTATCTCCTTCTTAAATATATTCAGTGACTTGGCCCACAGCCTTCTGTGGTAGAGAATTCCACAGGTTCACCACCCTCTGAGTGAAGAAATTTCTCCTCATCTCAGTCCTAAATGTCCTACCCCGTATCCTGAGACTGTGACCCCTCGTTCTTGACCCCCCAGCCAGGGGAAACATCCTCCCTGCATCCAGTTTGTCTAGCCCTGTCAGAATTTTATACGTTTCAATGAGATTCCCTCTCATTCTTCTAAACTCTAGTGAATGCAGGCCTAGTCGACCCAATCTCTCCTCATACGACAGTCCTGCCATCCCAGGAATCAGTCTGGTGAACCTTTGTTGCACTCCCTCTATGGCAAGTATAACCTTTCTTAGGTAAGGAGACCAAAACTGCACACAGTACTCCAGGTGTGGTCTTACCAAGGCCCTGTACAACTGTAGTAAGACATCCTTGCTCCTGTACTCAAATCCTCTTGCAATGAAGGCCAACATACCATTTACCTTCCTAACTGCTTGCTGCACCTGCATGTTTGCTTTCAGTGACTGGTGTACAAGGACACCCAGGTCCCTTTGTACATCAGCATTTCCCAATCTATCACCATTTAAATAATACTCTACCTTTCTGTTTTTCCTACTGAAGTGGATAACTTCACATTTATCCACGTTATACTGCATCTGCCACGTATTTGCCCACTCATTCAACTTGTCTAAATCGCCTTGAAGCCTCTTTGCATCCTCCTCACAACTCACAATCCCACCTAGTTTTGTGTCATCAGCAAATTTGGAAATATTACATTTGGTTCCCTCATCCAAATCATTGATATATATTGTGACTAGCTGGGGCCCAAGCACTGATCCCTGCGGTACCCCACTAGTCACCGCCTGCCACCCAAAAAAAGACCCATTTATTCCTACTCTCTGTTTCCTGTCTCTTAACCAATTTTCAATCCATGCCAGTATATTACCCCCATCCCATGTGCTTTAATTTTGCACACTAACCTCTTATGTGGGACTTTATCAAAGGCCTTCTGAAAATCCAAATACACCACATCCACTGGTTCTCCTTTATCTATTCTACCAGTTACATCCTCAAAAAACTCCAGTAGGTTTGTCAAACACAATTTCCCTTTCATAAATCCATGTTGACTTTGTCTAATCCCGTTGATATTTTCGAAGTGTCCTGTTATCACATCCTTTATAATAGAGTCTAGCATTTTCCCTACTACTGTTTTCTCTCTCCCTCCTTTTTTAAATAGTGGGGTTACATTTGTCACCCTCCAATCTGCAGGAACTGTTCCACAATCTATAGAATTTTAGAAGATGACAACCAATGCATGCACTATTTCCATGGCTACCTCTTTTAGTACTCTGGGATGCAGATTATCAGGCCCTGGGGATTTATCAGCTTTCAGTCCCATTAATTTCTCCAGCACTTTTTTTACCAATACTAATTTCCTTTAATTCCTCCTTCTCACTAGACCCTTGGTTCGCTAGCATTTCTGGGAAGTTATTTGTGTCCTCTTCCGTGAAGACAGAACCAAAGTATTTGTTTAATTGCTCTGCCATTTCCTTGTTCCACATTATAAATTCTCCCGTTTGTTTTTCTTTTTACATACTTGTAGAAGCTTTTACAGTCCGCTTTTATGTTCCTTGCAAGTTTACTCTCATACTCTATTTTTCCCCTCTTAATCAATCTCTTGGTCCTTTTTTGCTGAACTCTAAACTGCTCCCAATCCTCAGGCTTGCTACTTTTTCTGGCAACTTTATATGACTCCTCTTTGGATCTAATACTATCCTTAACTTCTTTTGTTAGCCACGGTTGGGCTGCTTTTCCTTTTGTGTTTTTGCGCCAGAAAGGAATGTATAACTGTTGCAATTCATGCATTCGTTCCTTAAATGTTAGCCATTGCCTATCCACCATCATGCCTTTTAATGAAGCTCCCCAATCTATCATAGACAACTCACTCCTCATACCATCGTAGTTTCCTTTGTTTAGATTTACGACCCTAGTTTCAGATTGGACTACTTCACTTTCCATCTTAATGAAGAATTCTATCATGTTATGGTCACTCTTCCCTAAAGGACCCCGCACAACAAGATTATTAATTAACCCCTTCTCATTGCACAATACCCAATCTAGGATAGCCTGTTCCCTAGTTGGCTCCTCAACGTACTGCTGTAAAAAACGTACACACTCCAGGAATTCATCCTCCACAGTATTGCTAATTTGGTTTGGCCAGTCTATATGTAGATTAAGTCACCCATGATTACTGTAGTACCCTTGTTACATGCATCTCTAATTTCCTGTTTGATGCCATCCCCTACATTACCACTACTGTTTGGAGGCCTATAGACAACTCCCACCAATGTTTTCTGCCCCTTGGTGCTTCTTAGCTCCACCCAGACTGATTCTACATCTTGATTTTCTGACCAATATCCTTTCTCACTATTGCACTGATTTAATCCTTTACTAACAAGGCCACCCCACCTCCTTTTCCTTTTTGTCTGTCCTTCCTAAATATCGAATATTCTTGGATATTCAGCTCCCAGCCTTGGTCACCCTGCAGCCATGTCTCCGTAATCGCAATTATATCGTATCCGTTTACATCTATTTGTGCTGTTAATTCGTTTACCTTATTACGAATGCTTCGTGCATTCAGATACAGTGGGCTGGATTTTGATACTGGGGCGTGATGGAGTCGGGAATCCCACTTTTTGGGTTGTAGACCCGCCTCCATCGACTTGTGGCCAACCCACGGTATTTTCCCTTGATTGACCTTGTTGAGCCCGCCCAGTGAGCTCAGCAGGCCAATCAAGGGCCACCCGGCAACAGGTGACGTCACAGATTGACATTTCATCTGTCAAGAGCTTTTGACAGATGAAATATCAGCGTTTGACAGCTCTGTGAACCTGTCAAACACTGACAATTTGTCTTCTAACTTGAGTCCTTCCTCTCAGGCTGAGTTAGAAATCATTCCAGCACAGAAAACAGAGGTTGAAACTTTTGACAGCACCACAGCCTTTCTGCTTTCTGTGCTGGTGAGATTTCTGACTCCCGAGAACTGAAGGGCTGACACCTGCAGGAGGAAGTTAAGGTAAGTAAAACTTTTTCCACACTTTACACTTACCTTACACACTTACCTCTGCACACATGCACCCATCACTCACCTGCCCACTGGACATATCGACCCCTCCAACCCCTGCAGACCCACGGCCCGCCTCGCTAACTTGGCGTGGTTGGCACCTGTCGGGAAGCCCACACTTCAGCCATTAAAATAGGGATTATGCAAAAAACTGCCTGTAAACTACCTGTTAACAGGCAGTTAATTGTCACTAATCCCCTTCCCGCCTCGGGGAGTCGGGTCCCAGCACAGGTCGGGTACCCGCCGCCAGCGAAACTGGCATGGGGGCGGGATGGGGTTGGGACCCCCGAATCTGCAACTTTAACCCCCCCCCCCCCGCCTCCAAACCCGACTCCACGGGTCAATGACAATCCAGCCCAGTGTCTTTAGATTTGTCTTTTTAACATTTTTAGACATCTTAACATTTTCTTGTACTATGGCCCTACTTGTCTTATTACCATTTTTTCTTACCCGGACCCTATTTGTTAGTGCACTCCTTCGTTTGTGCGCTGTGTCCCTTCCTGACACAATCTGGTTATCCTTACCCCAATCACTTTCCTGCACTGCTTCCTTGTCTTTTCTCTTTAGCATTCTAGATTTCCCTCCACCGGGACCCTCCCCCCCTTATTTAGTCTGCCCGTTAACCAATCTTCAATCCATGCTAGTATATTACCCCCATCCCATGAGCCCTAATTTTGTTTAATAACCTCTTGTGTGGCACCTTATCAAATGCCTTCTGAAAATCCAAATACACCCCCTTATCTATTCTGCTAGTTACAACCTCAAAAAACTCTTAACAGATTCGTCAAACACGATTTCCCTTTCATAAATCCGTGTTGACTCTGCCCAATCCTATTATTATTTTCTAAGTGCCCTGTTACCACGTCCTTAATAGATTCTAGCATTTTCCCTACTACTGATGTCAGGCTAACTAGTCTGTAGTTCCTCATTTTCTCTCTCCCTCCTTTCTTAAATAGTGGAGTTACATTTGCCACCTTCCAATCCACGGGAACCGTTCCAGAATCTATGGAATTTTGGAAAATGACAACCAATGCATCCACTATCTCTCTAGCCACCTCTTTCAAAACCCTAGGATGCAAGCCATCAGGTCCAGGAGATTTATCGGCTTTCAGTCCCATTAATTTCTCCAGTACTAATTTTTTACTCATACTAATTTCTTTCAGTTCCTCATTCTCGCTAGAGCCTTGGTTCTCCACTATTTCCGGGAAGATTTTTGCGTCTTCTTCCGTGAAGACAGACACAAAGTATTTGTTTAATTTCTCTGCCATTTTCTTATTCTCCATTATAATTTCTCCTGTCTCAGCCTGTAAGGGACCCATATTTACTTTCGCTAATCTTTTCCTTTTTACATACCTATAGAAGCTTTTACAGTCTGTTTTTATGTCTCTCGCTAGTTTACTCTCGTATTCTAATTTTGATTGCTTTATCAATTTCTTGGTCCTCCTTTGCTGAATTTATAATGAGCTTCCTGAATATTCCAGTGCGCTCTGGTGCCTACGATGGAGGGCAGCGCACTACTGGCATCGGACAGGCCGCCATGTTGGACCCTTTGGCGTCTGCTTTCCGCCAAAAATGGCGGCAACGCGATTGAATTTCATGGCCAAGATGTACTTTGGAAATTGCTGATAAACTGTTGAGCTAAATATGTAATAAAACCCAAAGTGTAACAGATTCTGCACCTTAGGAAATAAAGATTCCAAAATGCATATCAGTCAAAATCAGTTCTGGTCATTTTGTTCCAGCTCTTTGCAACATGTGGAGTCATCCAGACTATTCAGTGACGTTAAGCAGAACCCGTCTGACCGCAGCACCTGAAAGCACAGCTCCATTTTACTGAAGTCAGGAGTCAGATTAACACCGTGTCCCAGACCCGGGGCCATCAGTTACTCCTGCACTTTGCTCAGCACCAGTGCTAATTTGATGCCTGACTTTGAAGCCAATTAAACATGCGTTGAGCGTGCTAATAATATATTGCTTATATTGGTAGAAACTATGTGACCAAAAGTAATCAACAACTTTAGATTAACAGGAAATGATAAACAGCAGTGAAAACCACATCCTGGTTAAAGAGCAAATTTATGTAAAGAGGTGTCATTTGAGTGCCATTTCACTGAGCAAACATCAATCTAAGGAACACTTCTAGGGATCATAAGAACATAAGAAATAGGAGCAGGAGTAGGCCAATCGGCCCCTCGAGCCTGCTCCGCCATTCAATAAGATCATGGCTGATCTGATCCTCACCTCAAATCTAGAGAACACAAGAAGTAGGAGCAGCACCCGGCCACTCAGCCCCTGGGCCCGCTCCGCCACCCACAGGGCCCTGACCGATCCGAACTCAGCCTCATGTCCAATTTCCTGCCCGCTCCCCGTAACCCCTAATTCCCTTTACTTCTAGGAAACTGTCTATTTCTGTTTTAAATTTATTTAATGATGTAGCTTCCACAGCTTCCTGGGGCAGCAAATTCCACAGACCTACTACCCTCTGAGTGAAGAAATTTCTCCTCATCTCAGTTTTGAAAGAGCAGCCCCTTATTCTAAGATTATGCCCCCTAGTTCTAGTTTCACCCATCCTTGGGAACATCCTTACCGCATCCACCCGATCAAGCCCCTTCACAATCTTATATGTTTCAATAAGATCGCCTCTCATTCTTCTGAACTCCAATGAGTAGAGTCCCAATCTACTCAACCTCTCCTCATATGTCCACCCCCTCATCCCCGCGATTAACCGAGTGAACCTTCTTTGTACTGCCTCGAGAGCAAGTATGTCTTTTCTTAAGTATGGACACCAAAACTGTATGCAGTATTCCAGGTGCGGTCTCACCAATACCTTATATAACTGCAGCAATACCTCCCTGTTTTTATAATCTATCCCCCTAGCAATAAAAGCCAACATTCCGTTGGCCTTCTTGATCACCTGCTGCACCTGCATACTAACTTTTTGATTTTCTTGCACTAGGACCCCCAGATCCCTTTGTACTGCAGTACTTTCCAGTTTCTCGCCATTAAGATAATAACTTGCTCTCTGATTTTTCCTGCCAAAGTGCATAACCTCACATTTTCCAATATTGTATTGCATCTGCCAAATCTCCGCCCACTCACCCAGCCTGTCTATATCCCCTTGTAGGTTTTTTATGTCCTCCTCACTTTCTACTTTCCCTCCCATCTTTGATATGTTACACTCGGTCCCCTCCTCCAAATCATTAATATAGATTGTAAAGAGTTGGGGACCCAGCACCGACCCCTGCGGAACACCACTGGTTGCCAGTCCGAGAATGAACCATTTATCCCAACTCTCTGCTTCCTGTCAGATAACCAATCCTCCACCCATGCCAGAATATTACCCCCAATCCAGTGATTTTTTATCTTGAGCAATAATCTTTTATGTGGCACCTTGTCGAATGCCTTCTGGAAGTCTAAATACACTACGTCCACTGGTTCCCCTTTATCCACCCTGTACGTTATGTCCTCAAAGACTGTACGTTATGTCCTCAAAGAACTCAAGCAAATTTGTCAGACATGACTTCCCCTTCATAAAGCCATGCTGACTTTGTCCTATTAAATTATGTTTATCTAAATGTTCCGTTACTGTCTCCTTAATAATAGACTCCAAAATTTTACCCACCACAGATGTTAGGCTAACTATTATATAGACTCGGGTCACATTATTATAGACTCTATGGGCTGAATTTTGATACTGGGGTGGGTTAGGGTCGTGTCATCCACTTTTCGTGTTATCCACCCGACTGCAATTGGATGTGGGAGATTGATGCGATTTTCACCTAATTGGGCAATTGAGTTCCAGCATGTGGGAACCCATGAACCAATTAGTGTTTTCAGTCTGAAAGTCGCCTCTGATGATGTCATCATTGCTGCTGCATTGAAGGTCTGCAAAGACTGCCTGGCCTTTGTTGTGAGAGGACCTGGATGCAAAATGAGCAGCAGCAGCCCTAAGTCTGCTCCCAGATATTTTTGCACCACCACTCCCAGATATGTCTCCTCCCCATCCATCCATATATGCAGCCAGCCAGCCAGCCAGTGATAGCTATCCAAATGTGCTCCCGCCAGGTTTCACATTCGTGGTTCAGAACAGGCGTGCTTCACGTAGAAAAAGGGTTAAAATCACGAGGCCTTTCAAAATGGCATTATAGAGGCAATTTAGTGCTTGTTAAGGGCCTTAACAGCCTATCCCACCTCTTAGAGGCGGGACGGAGTCGGGACCAGCAGACACGATTTAATGAAAATTGTGTGGAGGCGGGATGGAGGCGGGCTTGTGCCCGTCCGCCAGTTTTCGCAATTTTAACCCCCCACACGCCTCCAAACCCGCCTCCACGGGTCAATGAAAATCCAGCCCATAGAATGATACAGCACAAAGGAGGCCATTCAGCCCATCGTGCTGGTGCTGGCTCATTGGAACAGCTACCAATTAGTCCCACTTCCCCCGCTCTTTCCTCATAGCCATGCAAATTTTTCCCTTCAAGTATTTATCCAATTCCCTTTTGAAAGTTACTATTGAATCTGCTTCCACCGCCCTTTCAGTGCAATCCAGGTCACAACAACTCACTGCGTAAAAAAACTGTTCCCACATGTCGCTCTTGGTTCTTTTGCCAATCTGTGTCCTCTGGTTACCGACCCTCCTGCCACTGGAAACAGTTTCTCCTTATTTACTCTATGAAAACCCTTCATGATTTTGAACACCTCTATCAAATCCCCCCTTAACCTTCTCTACTCTAAGGAGAACAACCCCAGCTTCTCCAGTCTCTCCACATAACTGAAGTCCCTCATCCCTGGTACCATTCTAGTAAATCTCCTCCATTCCCTCTCCAAGGCCTTGACAGCCTTCCTAAAGTGTGGTGCCCAGAATTGGACACAATACTCCAGCTGAGGCCTAACCAGTGTTTTATAAAAGTTTAACATTACTTCCTTGTTTTTGTACTCTATGCCTCTATTTATAAAATTTTTAAAGTTAATCGTTTTACATACAGACGGCAGCTTTTGACACGTTAGACCCCATGCGATTCCACCTCATTGTCTCAGTTGCATCTTGCTATGTCTTTGATGTGGTACCTTCCTGGCTGACCTGATTAACTTTATCACACCTCGGCAGATAAACAGTCAGGATGATTGAATTCAGTTGTCTGCAATTGTAAGTTACACATGCATTGTTCTCGATCTATATATGCTTTGACGATTCTGTATCTCCTCACTTCACCCGACGAAGGAGTTGCAACTCCGAAAGCTTGTGATTTAAAATAAAACTGTTGGACTATAACCTGGTGTTGTGCGACCTCTCTATTTGTAAAGCCAAGGATCCCGTATGCCTTTTTAACAGCCTTCTCAACTTGTCCTACCACCTTCAAAGATTTGTGAACATACACCCCCAGGTTTCTCTGTTCCAGCACCCCCTTTAAAATTGTTTATATTGTCTCTCCTCAATCTTCCTACCAAAATGTTTCACTTCACACTTCTCTGCGTTAAGTTGCATCTGCCATGTGTCTGCCCATTTCACCAGTCTGTTTATGTCCTCCTCACTGTTTACTACATTTCCAAGTTTCGTGTCATCTGCAAACTTTGAAATTATGCCCTTTATACCCAGTCCAGGTCATCGCAGTGGTCCTAATACCGACCTCCTGAGGAACACCACTGTACACTTACCTCCAGTCTGAAAAACAATCATTCTCCACTACACTCTGCTTTCTGTGCTTTAGCCAATTTCGTATCCACTCTGCCATTGCCCCCTTAATCCCGTGGGCTTCAATTTTGCGAACAAGTTTATTACGTGGTACTTTGTCAGACACCTTTTGAAAGTCCATACACACAACATCAACCGCACTACCCTAATCAACCCTCTCCATTACTTCATCAAACACAATTTGCCTTTAACAAATCCGTGCTGTCTTTCAATTATTAGCCCGTGCTTTTCAAAATGCCAATTAATTTTGTCTTCCTTTCTCGATTGCAAACTATCTTCTTAAACCCCTCTCTCCTGCCTCCTCCACCCTCACCTCCAACTACAAGTGCGAGGAGCTCATGGACATCTTTGTCACTAACATCAGACCATTCGTTCAGCTGTCCAAGCCCACCGGGTCAAACTTCCTCTAAGGTTCCCCCCTGACCTAGCCCTGAACTCAGATCTTTGTCTAATTTTTCTCCTATCTCCCCATATGACCTCTCTGAGTTCATCTTGTCATAGAGTCATACCGCACAGAAGGAGGCCATTCAGCCCATCGAGTCCGTGCCGGCTCTCTGTAGAGCAATCCAGTCAGTCCCATTCCCCCGCTCTATCCCCGTAGCCCTGCAAGTTTATTTCCCTCAAGTGCCTATCCAGTCTCCCCTTGAAAACATTGAGTGTCTCCACTTCCACCACTTCCGTCGGCAGCGAATTCCAGGTCCTCACCACTCGCTGCATAAAAAAGTTTTTCCTCACATCCCCCCTGTATCTCTTGCCCAAAATCTTAAATCTGTGTCCCCTAGTCCTTGTACCATCAACTAGTGGGAACAGCCTTTCCCAATCTAGCCTATCCAAACTCGTCATAATCTTGTACACCTCTATCAAATCACCCCGCAACCTCGTTTGCTCTAATGAAAACAAATCCAGCTTCTCCAACCTGTCCTTGTAGCTAAGATCCCCCAACCCCGGAACCATTCTGGTAAATCTCCTCTGCACCCTCTCAAGGGCCTTCACATCCTTCCTAAAGTGTGGTGACCAGAATGGGACGCAATACTCCAGTTGTGGCCTAACCAGCACTTTATAAAGGTTCAGCATAACTTCTCTACTTTTGTACTCAATACCTCTATTTATGAAACCCAAGATCCCATATGCTTTGCTAACCACTCTCTCAATATGTCCTGATGTGGCGATGCCGGTGTTGGACTGGGATGGACAAATGTGAGAAGTCGCACAACACCAGGTTATAGTCCAACAGCTTTATTTGAAATCACAAGCTTTCGGAGCGCTGCTCCTTCGTCAGGTGAAGTGAAGAGATGCATATAGGCACAGCATATATAGTCAGAGAACACTGCCAGATGATTACAGTTAATCTTTCCAACTGCCCTTTATCACACCTCGGCAGAGAGATAATCACGGCAATCAAAGGTGTGGACACCATCCATACAAAGTACTCATTGAGTATTCTAGCCTTGCCCTGTGCCTCTAAGCATATATCACCTTCTTTGTCTCTAATAGGCCCCACCCCACCTCTTACTACCCGCTTACTGTTTACATGCTGGTAGAAGGTTTTTGGGTTCTCTTTTATGTTAACCGCCATTCTAATCTCAGATTCTCTCTTTGCCAATCTTATTTTCATCTTCGCTTCCCTCTCAACTTATATTTGGTCTGGTTCTCCCTTGAAGAATTCACCTGACATTCATCATACACCCTCTTTTTTTGTTTCATCATCTTCTCTATCTCCCTCGTCATCCAAGGAGCCCTTGCTTTGGTTCCCTTACCCTTCCCTCTTGTTGGAATGTACCTATCCTGTACTTGGAACATCTCCTCCTTAAAGATCACCCATTGTTCCGTTACAGTTTTTCCTGTCAGTCTTTGGTTCCATTTTAACCTGGCTAGATCCTTTCGCATCCCAATGAAGTTAGCCCTATTCCAGTTTAGAAGTTCCACTCTAGATTGTTCCTTGCTCCTCTCCATTGCTAATCTAAATCTTATGATACGATGATCACTCGTACCCAAGTGTTCTCCCACAGACACTTGGTCGACCTGGCCCACCTCATTCCCCAGCACTAGATCCAGCAATGTCTCCTTCCTAATTGGGCCAAGAACATATTGGTCAAGGAAATTCTCCTGAACACATTTCAGAAATTCCTGCCCCTCCTTTCCCTTTACCCTAGCATTATCCCAATCGATATTTGGGTAATTAAAGTCCCCCAATATCACCACTCTATGGGCTAAAAATTGAGTGGGTGCTAACTTCGCTGAGGCGCTACTTTTAGCGCCCCAGAAAAATTAGCGCCCCCACGCCAGAAATTGAGTGGTAGCGCCCCAAGAGGGAAGCGGGGCGCTACTGGAAGCACCCTGCATCCCTTTTGGGGCGCTGCGAGTCAATATCGCGGCGCTACTTGCAGGCTTTCCCCCCCTTCTTAAAGGAGAGGGGCCTTGCGCAGCGTGACCCAGGGCCCAGCTGGGCCCCCGGGATCGGGAGTGCCGGCCAAAGGGCCCGGCACTCAAGAGAAGTGCCGGGCTCTTGGAGCGCAGCTGGCACTCTGCGGAGGGGACCGTTCAGGAGGCTGGGGACGGGATCGCAGGCAGGTACTGGCAGGCGGCCAGCAACAAAAATGGCCAACCCGCACCTCACCTTTAAATTGCACCTCCCCGGCCGCAGGTAGGCCCCCCTGACCCCGTCGGACATAGCGTCTGGCGGTTAAGTCAGGGGGCGCGCTCGAAGATTGTGGCCGAGGCGCTGCGCACGGCGATGATGTCATCGCCGGTGGCGCAGCGCCGCAGGGCGCTACTGGTTAGCGCCACCGCTAAATTCCTGCTGAATTTCGCGAGAGGCGTGGGCGGCGCCGCACCCTGGCACTAGTTGCTTTGCGCCCTCTTAGGGCGCTAACGGGAGGCGCAAAGCAACCCGAATTTTCCCCCTATAGCTCTTGCACATCTCTGCGATTTCCCTGCAGATTTGCTCCTCTATCTCTCTCTCACTATTTGGAGGCCTATAGAATACCCCCAATAGCGTGATCAGACCCTTTTTGCTCCTCAACTCTAACCAAATGGATTCAGTCCTTGTCCCCTCAAGAACATCCTCCCTTTCCAACACTACAATATCTTAATCAGCACTGCCACCCCACCTCCCTTTTTTCCTTCCCTATCTTTTCTGAACACATTGTACCCTTGAATATTAAGTGCCCAGTCCTCACTGTTTTCAAGCCACGTTTCAATCAAGCCACGTTTCCGCTATTGATCACAACATCATATTGCCACACGGCTAATTGTGCTTGTAGCTCTCCAATGTTATTCACCACACTTTGTGTGTTTACGTACATCCATTCTAAACCCATTCTTGAATTTTTCGTATCCTTCTTAATCTGCTCCTATCTAATATGGTACGACTTCGAGTACTATTTCTTTCTCTAGTACTATCCAACACTCTCACTCTTTTATGCACCTTATTCCTCTTTTCTACTCCTATATGCTGGTGCCCATCCCCCTGCCAAGCTAGTTTAAACTCTCCCCAACAGCACTAGCAAACCTCCCCGCGAGAATATTGGTCCCAGGTCTGTTGAGGTGTAACTCGTCCGGTTTGTACAGGTCCCACCTTCCCCAGAAATGGTCCCAATGCCTCAGGAATCTAAAGTCCTCCCTCCTGTACCATCTCTCCAGCCACGCATTCATCTGTTCTATCCTCCTATTCCTGTACTCACTAGCACGTGGCACCGGGAGTAATCCGGAGATTACTACTTTTGAGGTCCTGCGTTTTAATCTCTCTCCTAGCTCCCTAAACTCTGCCTGCAGGACCTCATCCCTCTTTCTGCCTATGTCATTGGTACCAATATGGACAACGGCCTCTGGCTTTTCACCCTCCCCCCTCAGAGTGTCCTGCAGCCGCTCAGTGACATCCTTGACCCTGGCACCAGGGAGGCAACATATCATCCTGGAGTCACATCTCTGGCCGCAGAAACGCCTGTCTGCTCCCCTAACTATCGAATCCCCTACCACTATTGCTCTTCCACTCTTTTTTCTCCCCCCCCCCCCCCCGTGCAGCTGAGCCACCCGTGGTGCTGTGGACTTGACTCTGGCTGCACTCCCCAGAGGAACCATCGCCCTCACCAGTACTCAGAACAGAATACTGGTTGGACAGCGCGATGCACTCCGGGGACTCCTGCACTATCTGCCTGCTCCTTTTCTTCTGTCCGGCGGTCACCCATTCCCTCTCTGCCTGCACACTCTTAAGCTGCGGGGTGACCACCTCTAGAAACGTGCTATCCACGTAATTCTCAGCCTCACGGATGCACCACAGTGACTCCAGCCACCGCTCAAACTCTGAAACCCGGAGCTCGAGTTGCTGTAGCTGGCGACACTTCCCGCACATGTGGTCGTCCAGGCTACGCGAAACATCCAGGACTTCCCACATGGCACAGGATGTGCACTCCTCGGGACTGAGCTGCCCTGCCATGCCTCTAGTTAATAGATGAAGAACTAACCCAGCAGAAATAAACTTAAAACTTAACAAAAAACCCTCCCCAGCTACTCACCAATCAGCTCTTTCCCTCTATTTTATAGGCTATTAACTAACTTAGCAGAAATAAACCTATAAACTTAAAAAAAAATTAAAAATACATTTTTTTAAATTTAAACATTAAAAAAAATACACTCACCAGCTACTCACCAATCAGCTCCTTCCCTTGTGACAACGTCACTTTTTTTACTCTGACATCACTTTTTTTACTCTGACGTCACTTTTTCAAAAACTGCCTCTGTTGAGTTGCTGCCGCTCCTTTTAACTGCTCCGCTCTCGCTGTGCTCCCTCCAGGTCCGCTCCTTCCGGGCTCAGGCTCCTGCCGCTCGGGACTGCTCCTTTTAACTGCTCCGCTCTCGCTGTGCTCCCACCAGGTCCATTCCTTCCACTCCTTCTTTGTCCATGAGGCCCACCTCCTGCTCCCTCAACCCTATTCCCACTAAACTGTTGACCACCCAACTTCCCTTGTTAGCGACTACTGTTAACGGTTCTCTCTCCTCAGGTACTATCCATCTCCCCTTCAAATCTGCCATAATCATCCCTCTCCTCCGTCCTTGAAACCTACCGCCCCATCTCCAACCTCTCTTTCCTCTCCAAAGTCCTTGAACGTGTTGTTGCCTCCCAAATCTGTGCCCAGCTTTCCCGCAACTCCATGTTTGAATCCCTCCAATCAGGTTTCCACCCTTGCCACAGTACCGAAACGGCTCTCATCAAAGTCACAAATGACATCCTTTGTGACTGTGACAAAGGTAACCTATCCCTCCTTGTCCTGCTTGACTTGTCTGCAGCTTTTGACATGATTGACCACACCATTCTCCTCCAATGCTTCTCCACCGTCGTCCAGCTGGGTGGGACTGCATTCGCCTGTTTCCATTCTTATCGATCCAGTCGTAGCTAGGGAATCACCTGCAATGCTTCTCTTTTCGCTCCCGCACCGTTACCTCTGGGGTCCCCCAATAATCTCTCCTTGGCCTCTTCCTATTTCTCACGCTGCCCCTCGGTCACATCATCCAAAAACACAACATCAGGTTCCACATGTACACTGACGATACCCAGCCCTCCCTCACCACCACCTTTCTCGACCCCTCCACTCTCTCTAAATTGTCAGATTTCTTGTCCAACATCCAGTTCTGGATGAGCAGAAATTTCCTCCAACTAAATATTGGGAAGACCGAAGCCATTGTCTTCAGTCCCCGGCACAAACTCCGTTCCCTAACAACCGACTCTATCTCTCTCCCTGGCAACTGTCTGAGGCTGAGCCAGACTGTTCGCAACCTTGGGGTCATATTTGACCCTGAGCTTAGCTTCTGACCACATATCCGCACCATAACCAAGGCCGCCTATTTCCACCTCCGTAACATCGCCCGACTCCAGCCCTGCCTCAGCTCATCTGATGCTAAAACCCTCATCCATGCCTTTGTTACCTGTAGACTTGATTATTCCAATGCACTCCTGGCCGGCTTCCCACGTTCTACCCTCCGTAAACTTGAGGTCATCCAAAACTCTGCTGCCCGTGTCCGAACTTGCACCAAACCCCGCTCACCCATCACCCCTGTGTTAACCCCTGACCTATTTTAATCATCCCACCATTGGTGGTGGTGCCTTCAGCTGTTGAGGCCCTAAGCTCTGGAATTCCCTCCCTAAACCTCTCCACCTCGTTTCCTCTCTTTCCTCTTTTAAGACGCTCCTTAAAACCTTTGACCAAGCTTTTGGTCATCTGCCCTAACATCTCCTTATGTGGCTCGGTGTCAAATTTTGTTTGATAACGCTCCTGTGAAGCGCCTTGGGACGTTTTACTACGTTAAAGGCGCTATAAAAAATGTTGTTATAATAAGTTGTTGTTGTTGTCCTGGATTATCATCTCTAAAAGTTTCCTCACCTCTGACGTTAAGCTGACTGGCCTATAGTTGCTGGGTTTACAATCTCCCCTTTTTTACATAGGGGTGTAACATTTGCAACCCTCCAGTCCTCTGGCACTATCCTCATATCCATTGTGGCCAGAGCCTCCGCAATTTCAACCCTTCCCTCAGTAATCTAGGATGCATCCTATCTGGACCAGGTGACTTTTCAACTTTGAGGACTGCCAACCTTTTAAGTACCACCTCTTTATCTATTTTTATCCGATCCAATATCACTACTGCCTCCTCCTTTACTGCTACATTGGCAGCATCCTCTTCTCTAGTGAAGACAGAGGCAAAGTACTCATTTAGTACCTCAACCATGCCCTCTGCCTCCACAATAAGATCTCCTTTATGGTCCCTAATCATCCCTACCCTTCCTTTGATTACCTTTTTACTGTTTATATGTTTATAAAGACTTTTGGGTTCCCTTTTATATTACCCGCTAATCTTTTCTCATACTCCTCTTATTGCCTTTCTTAGATCTCCTCTGTAATTTCTATATTCAGCTTGGTTCTCTGCTGTATTATGTATCTTACATTTGTCATAAGCCTCCTTTTTCTGTCTCATTTTAACCTACATATCTTTTGTCATTCAGGGAGCTCTAGGTTTGGATGCCCTTCCTTTCCTCCTCTTGGGAATGTGTCTATTCTGTACCCGAACTATCTCCTCTTTGAAGGCCTCCCATTGTTCAATCACTGTTTTGCCTGCCAATTCTTGATTCTAATCCACCTGGACCAGATTCCTATTCAACTCACTGAAGTTAGTCCTCCTCCAATGTATCTTTACGCTTGATTGTTCCTTGTCCTTTTCCATAACTATTCCAAACCTGATGATATTATTATCACTCTTCCCCAAAAGCTGCCCCACTAAAACATGCTCCACTTGCCCACTTCACTCCCCAGAACTAGATCCTGCACTTTCTTGTTGGGCTGGAAACACACTGATCAAGAGAGTTCTCTTGCACACATTTCAGGAATTCCTCGCCGTCTTTGCCCTTTCCACTGTCACTATCCCAGTCTATATTAGGATAATTGAAGTCCCCTATTATCACTACTCTGTAGTTCTTGCATCTTTCTGTAATGTTCCTGAAGATCTGCTCCTTTATCTCCTTCCCACTAATTGGTGGCAGCGTTCCCTTTAGCTCCGCGGCACAGCCACTGAGCCAGCTTCACAATGCAAAAAAACAACACGCATGCGCGGAAGTTTGAATGAGTCATGCAGCCCGTTAAAAGGGGCTCTGCGGCCCCCCCCAAAAATTAGGGGGAACATTGATTGGTGGCCTGTAGTATACACCCAGTAGCTCCTCTATTATTCCTTAACTCTAACCAAATAGATTCTGTCTTTGAACCCTCACGTACATCATCCCTCTCTGGAGCTAGAATCATTTCTTTGATCAATACTGCCACACCCCCTCCTTTTTTTCCTTCCTCCTTCCCTATCTATTAAGTTCCCAATCCTCCCCTTCTTTGAGCCAGGTCTCTGTTATTGCCACTATATCACAGTCTCATGTGGCGACTTGTGCCTGCAGCTCACCAACCTTATTTACCACGCTACATGTATTTAAGCACATGCACTCCAAACCCATCTTAGTCTGCCTCGCATTTGCCCCCTGTCTGATCCCTCTTATTTCTGAACTATTCTTTACTCTAGTGCTATTTGCCTCTCCCAGTCATCCGTGCACCTTTTTTCTCCTCTCTAATGTTTCACCCTGATGCCCATCCCCCTGCCAAATTAGTTTAAACCCTCCCCTACAGCACTAGTTAACCTCCCCGTGAGGACACTGGTCCCAGCTCTGCTGCAACCCGTCCACCTTGAACAGGTCCCTCCTGCCCCAGAACTGGTCCCAATGCCCCAAGAATCTGAAGTCCTCCATCCTGCACCATTTCTCCAGCCATGCATTAACCTGTCTTATCCTACCTTTCCTATGCTCACTTGTGCATGGCACTGGGAGTAATCCAGAGATCACTACCTTTGAGGTCCTGCTCTTTAATTACCTCCTGAGCTCCTGAAACTCTGACTGTAGAACCTCAACCCTTTTTCTTCCAATGTCATTGGTTCCCACATGGACAACGGCTTCTGACTATTCCCCTCCCCCCTCAAAATGTCCTGCATCCGATAGAATGCAATAGGGAGCATTTGGCAAATTAAGGTAATCAGCACATCATCCATTCGATGTTAGTTAAAAGGAATTCTGCAGTCTATTTATTATATCCAATCCCTCTCAGAAGTTATTTGATGTATTTCGTTTTAGCATGGACCGTCTGTTTGGCTCTGCGGTCACAGGAGGGAGTGCCTGAAACCTCGCTCCTCAGACTTTACAACAGTATAGTTCTCAGGATTTGTGACAGTGACGTTAGTGACTTTTTTGAGGGTTCAAACATGTAATGCATTTCTCAGTGGGTGTGGGATAGTTGTTCAGTTAGATTGTGACACTTTCAACATTTCAGTAGTGCGTTGTACCCCATCTCCCCATACTGCAGGACACAAACTGATAGTAAGCAATAAGAACGTAAGAACATAAGGAATAGGAGCAGGAGTCGGCCATTCGGCCCTTCGAGCCTGCTCCGCCATTCAATGAGATCATGGCTGATCTTCTGCCTCAACTCCATTCACCGGCCCTGTCGCCATATCCCTTGATGCCCTTACTAGTCAGAAATCTATCGACTTCTGTTTTGAATATACCCAATGACTGAGCCTCCACAGCCCTCTGGGGTAAAGAATTCCAAAGATTCACCACCCTCTGTGTGAAGAAATTTCTTCTCATCTCAGTCCTGAATGGCCTACCCTTTATCCTGAGGCTGTGGCCTCTGGTTCTAGATTCCCCAGCCAAGGGAAACATTCTCCCAGCATCCACCCTATCAAGCTCTGTAATAATTTTGTATGCTTCAATGAGATCCCCTCTCATTCTTCTGAATTCAAGAGAATACAGGCCTAGTTTACTCAATCTCTTCTCATACGACAGTCCCACCATCCCAGGAATCAATCTCGTGAACCTTCATTGCACTCCCTCTATGGCAAGTATATCCTTCCTTAGGTAAGGAGGCCAAAATTGTACACAGTACTCCAGGTGTGGTCTCACTAAGGCCCTATATAATTGGAGTAAGACTTCTTTACTCCTGTACTCAAATCCTCTTTTAATGAAAGCCAGTGTACCATTTGCCTTCCTAATGGCTTGCTGCACCTGCACATTCACTTTCAGTGACTCATGTACAAGGACACCCATATCCCTTTGAGCATCTGCATTCCTCAATCTTTCACCATTTAGGAAATACTCTGCCTTTCTGTTTTTTCTACCAAAGTGGATAACTTCACATTTATCCACATTATATTCCATCTGCCATGTTCTCGCCCACTCACTGAGCCTGTCGAGATCCCCTTGAAGCCTCTTCACATCCTCTTCGCAACTGACACTGCCACCTAGCTTTGTATCATCAGCAAATTTGGAAATGTTACATTTAGTCCCCTCATCCAAATCATTGATATAGATTGTGAATAGCTGGGGCCCAAGCACCGATCCTTGCGGTACCCCACTAGTCACAGCCTGCCATCCTGAAAAAGACCCGTTTATCCCTACTCTTTGTTTTCTGTCTGTTAACCAATTCTCAATCCATGCCTCCAATTCCATGTGCCCTAATTTTGTTCACCAACCTCTTGTGTGGGACCTTATCGAAGGCCTTCTGAAAATCCAGATACACCACATCTACCAGTTCCCCTTTGTCTACTCCACTAGTTACATCCTCAAAGAACTCCAATAGGTTTGTCAAACAGGATTTTCCTTTCATAAATCCATGTTGATTCTGCCCAATCTTACTATTAGTTTCTAAGTGCCCAGTTATTGCATCCTTTATAATAGATTCCAGCATTTTCCCAACTACTGATGTGAGGCTAACAGGTCTGTAGTTCCCCATTTTCTCTCTCCCTCCTTTCTTAAATAGCGGGGTTGCATTTGTTATCCTACAATCTGCAGGAACCATTCTAGAATCTATAGAATTTTGGAAGATGACAACCAATGCGTCCACTATTCCAATGGCCACCTCTTTCAAAACCCTAGGATGTAGGTCATCCGGTCCTTGGGATTTATCGACTTTTAGTCCCATTCATTTTGCTAGTACTGTTTTTTTACTGATAATAATTTCTTTAAGTTCCTCATTCTCATCACACCCTTGGTTTTCTCGTATTTCTGGGAGGTTTTTTGTGTCTTCCTCCGTGAAGACAGAAACAAAGTATTTATTTAATTTCTCTGTCATTTCCTCATTCCCCATTATAAATTCTCCCGTCTCTGACTGTAAAGGACCTACATTTACCTTCACCAGTCTTTTCCTTTTCACATACCTATAAAAGCTTTTACAATCCGTTTTTATATTTTTCGCTAGTTTGTGCTCATATTCCATTTTTCCTTTCTTTATCAATTTCTTGGTCCCCCTTTGCTGATTTCTAAAAAGATCCCAATCCTCAGGCTGACTGCTTTTTCTGGCAACTTTATAAGCTTCCTCCTTTGACTTAATACTAGCTTTAATTTCTTTTGTTAGCCATGGTTGGATCACGTTTCCTTTTTGAGTTTTTATGCCCTAGAGGAATATATGTTTGTTGCAAATGATGCATTATTTCCTTGAATGTTAGCCATTGTATGTCCACCTTCATACCTTTTAGTGTAGTCTCCCAATCTACCATGGCCAACTTGTCCCTCATACCTATGTAGTTTCCTCTGTTTAGATTGAAGACCTTAGTTTCAGATTGAACTACATCACTCTCAAACTTAATGTAAAATTCAATCATATTATGGTCACTTGTCCCTAAAGGCCCCTTTACCACACGATTATTGATTAGCCCTTTCTCATTACACAGTACCAGCTCCAGAATAGCCTGTTCCCTGGTTGGTTCCTCCACATACTGATCCAGGAAACCATCTCGCATGCATTCCAAGAATTCGTCCTCCACACCATTAGTGGTAATTTGATTTGCCCAGTCAATATGTAGATTAAAGTCCCCCATGATTACCGTATTGCCCTTGTTACATGCACTTCTAATCTCTTGATTGATACTGTGCCCTACATTACCATTACTGTTTGGTGGCCTATACACAACTCCCACCAATGTTTTCCGCTCTTTGCTGTTTCTTAGCTCCACCCAAACTGATTCCAGTTCTACATCACGATCTGCAAAGCCAAGATCTTTAATCTCTACCATACCGATCTCATCCCTTATTAACAGCGCTACCTCCTTTTCCTTTTTCTCTGTCCTTCCTAAATGTTGAGTACCCTGGAACATTCAGTTCCCAGCTTTGGTTACCCTGCAACCATGTCTCTGTCATGGCAATTACATCATACCCATTTACTTCTCTATTTGTGCCATTAATTCATCCACCTTGTTGCGAATGCTACGTGCATTTAGATAAAGTGCCTTCAACTTTGCCTGTTTAATATTTTTCTGCACTTTGACCCTCTTTACTGTTGGCCTTTGTTTCTGCTCCCTACTAGTTTTGCTGACTACTTTTCTAACTTGCACTTCCAGCTTTGTTTCTCTCCGTTCTGGGCCCACACTTAGGTTCCCAGCCCCCTGACAAACTAGTTTAAATCCTTCCCAACAGCACTAGCAAACCCCCCTGCGAGGATGTTGGTCCCGTTTCTGCCGAGGTGTAACCCGTCCAGCTTGTACAGGTCCCCCCTTCCACAGAATCGGTCCCAATGCCTCAGGAATTTAAATCCCTCCCTCCTACACCATCTCTCCAGCCACGCATTCATCTGGTCTGTTCTGCTATTTCTGCTGTCGCTAGCACGTGTCACTGGGAGTAATCCTGAAATTACTACCTTTGAGGTCCTACTTTTTAATTTATTTCCCAGCTCCCTATATTCTGCTTGCAGGACCTCGTCCCTCTTTCTACCTATGTCATTGGTACTGATATGGACCACGACCTCTGGCTGTTCACCCTCCCCCTTCAGAATGTCCTGCAGCCGCTCAGTGACATCCTTGACCCTGGCACCAGGGAGGCAACATACCATCCTGGAGTCACATCTGCGGCCACAGAAACGTTTATCTGTTCCCCTTACGATAGAATCCCCTATCACTATTGCTCTCCCACTCTTTTTCCTCCCCTCCTGTGCAGCGGAGCCACTCGTAGTGCCACGGACTTGGCTGTTGCTGCATTCCCCTGAGAAACCATCTCCCCCAGCAGTATCCAAAATGGAAAATCTGTTGGAGAGAGAGATGGACCCAGGGGACTCCTGCACTACCTTCCTAGTTCTTTTACTCTGTCTGGCGGTCACCCATTCCCTGTCTGCCTGTGCACTCTTTACCTGCGGTGTGACCACCTCGTTAAACATGCTATCCACGAAGATCTCAGCCTCGCGGATGCTCCACAGTGACTCCAGCCGCAGCTCCAGCTCCGAAACGCGGATTTCGAGTAGCTGCGGCTGGAGACACTTCCTGCACACGTGTTCACCCTGGACACCGAAAGTGTCCCTGACTTCCCACATAGCACAGGAGGAGCACTCCACGCAGCCGAGCTGCCCTGCCATGTCCTACCCTTAATTTACTCCCTTTACTTCCTCTAAATTAAAGAATAATAAATACACTAGGGACCTTACTTCACTTTAAACACTACTTACTCTCAACTAGAGACCTTACTTTTACTTTAACGACTGGACTGTAGAAATACTTACCAGGTCCTACTGACCAATCAGCTCCTTCCCTTGTGCCGATGTCACTTTTAAGCTGTGACGTCACCTTCGAATGTTGCCTGTTGAGGTCCGCTCTCGCTGCTGCTCCCAATAGCTCGGTCTGGGCCTCGAGCCTCGGGCTTTATTTCCTCGCTCCTCCTTCACCTGTTCCCTTAGAGGTCGGTCCGCTCTCACTGCTGCTCCCAATAATGGGAGTATGGAGAAGCAACAACAACAACAACTTGCATTTATAGAATGCCTTTAAAGTAGTAAAACGTCTCAAGGCGCTTCACAGGAGCGTTATCAAACCGAGCCTCATAAGAAGATATTACGTCAGGTAAGAGGTAGGTTTTAAGGAGAGTCTTAAAGGAGGAAAGAGCGGTAGAGAGGCAGAGAGGTTCAGGGAGGAAATTCCAGAGCTTAGGGCCTCGGCAGCTGAATGCACGGCCGCCAATTTTTGGACAATTACATAGGATATACGGCACAGAAACAGGCCATTCGGTCCAACCAGTCCATGCCGGTGTTTATGCTCCACTCGAGCCTCCTCCTGTCTTTCCTCATCTAACTCTATCAGCATAACCCTCTATTCCCTTCTCCCTCATATGCTTGTCTAACCGCCCCTTAAATGCATCTATACTATTTGCTTCAACCACTCCCTGTGGTAGCGAGTTCCACATTCTCACCACTCTCTGGGTAAAGAAGTTTCTTCTGAATTCCCTATTGGATTTCTTGGTGACTATCTTATATTGATGGCCTCTAGTTTTGCTCTTCCTCACAAGTGGAAACACTCTCTCTGTATCTACTCTATCAAAACCTTTCATGATTTTAAAGACCTCTATTAGGTCACCCTTCAACCTTCTTTTTTCAAGAGAAAAGAGACCCAGCCTGTTCATCCTTTCCTGATAGGTATACCCTCGCATTTCTGGTGTCATCCTTGTAAATCTCATTGAAGATCGCTTCACCTGAAACATCCCTCCAATCCCCAATACATCAACAGTTGCACAATCCTCATCACCATCCTTACTCCCACCATCCAATTCCTTCCTTCAGCCCAGCCTTATGGTTGTGCCCTCACCTCACTGCAATTATAAACACCAACACCAAATCCAGAACAAAAAACAAATTTATCAAACAACTCATTTCCATCTCGCAACAGTGAACAAAAAGAATTAAGAACCAACCTAGTGCCAGCCCCAGTGCCAGTCTTGTGCGCTCCTTTCCCTGTCGGTGCTCCTGCCAAGTGTTTTCCCAGTGGCTACAGCCTGCGAGTTGGGAGGCTGCTGAGCTTCTGTTGAGGGCACTTCAGATGGCCGTGGTGGGCGACCTCGAACAGCTCTGGGCCTCGAGGACCTGGCTACAGACTGCAGCCTCTCAGCTTGGGCCGGGGCAGTCTGGCCCAGCTGCCTGTGTGGCACCAACAAGGGCTCTGTGCAAGAACAGAGTGCAGGAGTGAGGTGACACTCTGGAAGCCCCTGTCAACAATGGCCCATCAGTCTCCCTCTGCAGACTGGGCCATCAAGCTCAGTATCTGAGTCCTCTGCTGCAGAGCTAGTATTGGATCTCGCCCTCTGGTGAGCTGGCATCTGTGGCCTCCTATCCCCCTGCCTTATCTGCTTCGCACGTGCCCGGTGATCCATCATATGAAGACCCCTCCTCTAGCCTATCCTCTAAGTACGTGGTGCCAGTCTCTAAGCTGGTGCTTGCGAGGGTCAGATCGAGCGACGTTGCATATTCAGGAAGGCTGGTCTCCTCTTCCTCAAACGGCAGAGAGACCTCAAGATTTTCAGAAAGAGAGGGCAAAGGGCTCGCTTGTAGTGTGAAGGGAGAGCAGAGAGAGAGAGAGAGAAGTGACTGGTGCAGAGTGTGTGTGGGGAGATGGTGGTAAGAAGGGAAAAGAGGATGAGGTGTGAAGAAACCCAGTGTGATGTTGCCTCCAGCGTTGGTCATGGCCATGCAAATGACTCCGGCCCTGCCTGTGATGGTCAACACACTATCATCGAGCGGAGAGGGCAGCAGACAGGCTCGGGCTCCTCCAGTCACCGTCTGCTGCCATGTGTGTGACCTTAGAATTATAGAATCATAGGGGTAAAAATTCAGTTGGTTGCGCCTCCCGTTAGCGCCTTAAATGGGCGCTAATGGGGCGTTAAGGCGCTAACGCCCGGGCGCAGCGCTGTTTGCGCCGCTCGAGAACTTAACTTGAGATTGTGCGGCAGCGCTAAAACTTACCGCTGCGACCACCTGCGCGCGCAGATTGTGACGTCAGTCCGTGGTGCAACGCCCTTGGGGCGCCCCGGAGCGGAAATTGAGTGGCGCCCCCTGCCTTACCGCCTGGCGCTTCCAACGACCGGAAGACTGGAACGTTATCAATCGGTCTGGGGCTGGGGGGGGCGCTATTTAAAGGGGGCCTCTTCCTGTCTTTTTCTGTGGTCGACATTTATGCACCACTCGTTCTGAGAGAGAGAGAGAGATTCGGAGAGAGAGAGAGAGAGACTTCTACATTGACTCAACGCTTTGTGAGGTAGTTTTGCCTAGTTCATCCTAACTTTGCTGCTACTTTCGTTGCTGTACCTCATTACTTTTCTGGCAAAGAGAAGATGGGGGCTGCAATGATTGGGGGCGTCGTCCTGCTCCAGCTCAATCGGAGCAGAGTGAGACGCAGACAGAGAGTGGCAATGATGGCCAGACGGAGGAGGCCCATCAGGCGCATGTACAGGAGAGCTTACCCTCCCAGGGTATATCGTGAACAGCTCTCCTACATCCACATGTCCGAGGAGCTGTGTTTGCGAAGGCTGCGATTCAGCAAGGAGGTGGTCACTGAGCTCTGCCACCTGCTGCAGCCAGATCTGCAGCCTCAGCTGAGGTCCAGGACGTCTCTGTCGGTGGCAGTGAAGGTCACAGTGGCCTTGAACTTCTACGCCACTGGCTCATTCCAAGCTGCTGTTGGGGACCTCGCCAATATCTCCCAGTTTGCGGTGCATCGCTGCATCCGGCAGGTCACCAATGCCCTCTTCACAAGGAGACGAGACTTCATCTCCTTCCCTATGACCCCAGACAAGCAGCATGACCGTGCTATGGGCTTTGCGAGGGTAGCGGGCTTCCCCATGGTGCAGGGCGCCATTGACTGCACGCATGTGGCTTTGCGTGCTCCGCGAGAGAATGCAGAGGAGTTCCGGAACAGAAAGGGGTTCCATTCCTTGAATGTGCAGTTGGTCTGTGACCACAGACAGGTGATTCTCGCTGTCAATGCCCACTATCCGGGCAGCTGCCACGATGCTTTCATCCTGCGCCAGAGTACTGTGGCAGAAATTTTCGAGGCACCGCATCAGCCAGTCGGTTGGCTTCTGGGGGACAAGGGGTACGCATTGAGCACCTGGCTGATGACACCGCTCCGTGCGCCAAACACCCCTGCTGAGCTGCGGTACCAGGAAAGCCAACAAGCAACGAGGAACATTATTGAGCGCACAATCGGCGTGCTCAAACAACGATTCCGCTGTCTGGACCATTCCGGAGGAGCCCTGCAGTACTCGCCTGAGCAAGTTTCCAAATTCGTAGTGGTGTGCTGCATGTTGCACAACATGGCAATCCTCAGGACGCAGCCAATGCCACCAGGCCTTGCAGCACCACAAGAGGAGGAGGAGGAAGAGGAGGAACAGGCCGAGGACGATGATCAGCAGCAGCACCAAGGCAGGAGGGCGGCCCACAATGGTCAAACTGCAAGGGCCGTCCGTCAACGACTAATAGCAAGCCGCTTCTAGGGCCCCTGCCAGTGCTACAAACACGAATCAACCCAGCACGCAACCCCTAAGCCGGCCAAGGCACCAATAATTCCAACCACCAGCCATGTATATTTTGAATACAGAAACTTATTTATTGTACAAACTCTGTGTGTGTCAATTCCTCATGACAAACTCATAGAAATAAACACAAAAAAACAGTCAATAATATAACTGGTTCTCACAACCTGGAGATAATGTCCAAAACACTAAACAAAAGTTGGGCCATGAACCTCGGCCTTTAATAAAAAAATGACCAGCATTTTGGCACACCTCCTACTTTTTGCCCTTCGAGGGTGATCTCCTTCCCTTGCGCACTTCCCCCCTTCTAACCCTACTGCTCCTCCGTAATGGGACCTCAGTGGCTGCAGCAAGGCTGGTGGAAGGCTGCTGCTTGTCAGACCCTGACACTGCAGATGCCCCTGAAGGCCGGCCTCGACCACTTCTGGGCCTGGAGGGCCCGGCTGCAGACTGCACCAACTCTGCATGGGCGGCAGCAGTCTGTCCTACAGGCGGTGGCAAGTGCAGTGGAGAAGTGACAGTGTTGGCAGCAGGAATGCTGTCATCGTGAGAGAGGACAGCAACTCCCTGCTCGCCCGACACACTGGCACTCCCACGGGGCAGCACTTCAGCATCCGGAGCAATTTGCCTGAGAACAGATTGCTGGCCTGCTGCGGCGCGGTGACAGCCCCGGGGACATGTGCACGAACCATCGAGGATGGCAGCAGTCAGTGCTCGCGTGGCCTCAATCTGAGTCTGCATGAGAGCAGTCTCAGATGGGTTCCTGGCAGCCAGTGACTGAATTGCAGCAGTAAGCTTTAGTGTGGCATCCGCCTGTGCTACAGCGAAGTGCTCCACACTCCTTGCCAGTGCCTCAATGCATTCGGGCACCCTTCCCACTGCACCCATGAGCTCAGTGTGCATGACCACCGCCTGGCTGTTCATTTCTGCAATCATCCGCTCCTCCTCTGCGTCCATTGCATTAGGAGTGTCTGGCATACTCTCCCTCTGGGGAGAAGGCTCCCGTTCTTCCCTCCCCCCCCCATGGCGTTGCTGCAGCCCGCTGGGTCCTGGAACTTCACCATCATCAGCCCCTTCCCCCCTGCTCCCCCGTTCTTCCCTCCCCCCCCCATGGCGTTGCTGCAGCCCGCTGGGTCCTGGAACTTCACCATCATCAGCCCCTTCCCCCCTGCTCCCCTCCGGGGAAGGCGTGTTCCCAGTGTGGCCATGGGCTTCCTCGGGAGAGGGTGGCACTGATGCTCCGGCTTCCTCCTCAGCTGCAGCATCACTCCCAGTGGCAGCTTCAGGGACCATCTCCTCAGCTGGTGAATCACCATCTGAAAGCAGGGAGGTACAAGAGTGGCTTTAGCGTGAGGACAGGGTGGCAGTAAGGGAGGAATAAGTGCAGCGAGTTAGCAAGTTGGATTGAAAGTGTCAAAGGCTGGTATTGTGAGGGACAAGTGGAAGGACAGAGGACAAAAAGGTGATGACCTTACCATTGCTGTCCACAACGGGGTCGGCGTCTCCAGTGGCGACGGGACCGATCACCCGGCTTGCCACAATCCTGTGGACGCGCTCCTCCAGATCGCTGAGGGGTTGCAGCTGAAGCCGCCCTCCACCCGTCCGTTGCTGCTGTCTCCGATTATGAGCCAGCTTAGCCTGCAAGAAAAAGGACAGCATCTGAGTCAATATACAGCCATGGTCTTGCCTGATGTGCCTCCCATAGGTGAATAGCCCTTACAATATGCAGCCATGGTCTTGCCTGATGTGCCTCCCATAGGTGAATAGCCCTTACTGTATGCAAAGTGTGGAATGTGTGTGTGTGTTTGATGAAAGGGCCATAGGTGTTGGATGAGTGTTGTGCATTGGGGTTTTAAGACCCTCTGGCCATAGAGTGAGGTTGAGATGGAGGGATGGAGAGGTATTGAGAAAAAGCCACTCACCCTGACGACCCGAGTGAGGTCGTTGAACTTTTTGCGGCACTGGACATGGGTCCTGGGCACCATGCTCCTGGAGGAGACGCTCTGAGCCACCTCCCTCCACACTCTTCTGAACTCGCGTGGCAAAGGCCTCCTGCCACTCTCTGGGAACAGCATGCATCGTCTGCGCTCCACTGCGTCAACCAGAGCATCCAAGGCCCGCTCGGTGAAGCGATGAGCGCGTTCTCTCACCCTCTCCATTCTTGGCAGCAAAATGGATTACAGGTCTCTCCAGGCTGAGATTCAAGGCTGCAATGAGCAGGGTGTGGCTGGGGAGCAAGTGGCCCCCCCCGCTTTAAGAAGTGTCCGGCGCCAGTGTGTCTGTGTTACCGCGCTAACTGGCAGCAGCTGCGCTGCGCTCGTGCGCTGAGTTAGCGCCTCACTCCTAGGCCTTTGCGCCTTAAGAGAGGTGTGCAGCGCCTAATTTAGCGCTCCACTCACCTCCCGGGGCGGTAAAAGTGAAGTTTCCTGTCAGTGCCGATAATTAGCGCCAGGCGCTAATATTTGCGCGCGGACGATATTTGCGCCCCAAATGGGGCGCGACCTAATTTCTACCCCATAGAATCTTACAATACAGAAGGAGGCCATTCGGTCCATCGTCCCTGTGCCGGCTCTTTGAAAGAGCTCTCCAATTAGTCCCACTCCCCTGCTCTTTCCCCATAGTCCTGCAAATTTTTCCCTACAAGTATTTATCCAATTCCCTTTTGAAAGTTACTATTGAATCTGCTTCCACAACCCTTTAGGGCAGTGCATTCTAGATCACAACAACTCGCGTTATAAAAAATTCTCCTCATCTCCCCTCTTTTGCCAACCCCAGCTTCTCCAGTCTCTCCACACAACTGAAGTCCCTCATCCCTGGTACCATTCTAGTAAATCTCCTCTGCACCCTCTTCTTCTACAAGAAAGAAGGGAATGTGTTAGTGACAGTCTTGTGAGTTGTTTTGAGAATGTGCCTGTTATGGTCAAATAGTGATGAGTGCGAGGAGAAGGAGGTGGAGTGAAGTGTGGTGCAGTGATTGTAGGAAAGTGAAAGGAAGCGGGGAGGGGAGTGTTGTGAGGAGTGAGGCTGGAGGTGGTGCAGGTGTGAGCAGAGAGTAATTGAAATGAGAGGTAAGAGTTTACCTTGACAGCCCTGGTAAGGTCATTAAACTTATTTCAGCATTGTAGCCATGTCCAGGGAGCTAAGCCCCCGGCACTGACCTCCTCAATGAGCTCTTCAGCCTGGCGATGGAGGTGTTGCCGAGAGGGCTTTCTGTCCCCTGGGGATGGAACAGGATCTCCCTTCTCCTGCTCACCGCCCGGACCAGGGCCTCCAAGCCAGCATTGGAGAATCTGGGGGCCAAATCTACGGATGTTGTAGCCATTTTTCTCCTCACAAGCGTGCAGCCGGAGTGCACCTCCCCTTTAAACGATAATGGTTGCCTTTAATTAGCGTAAAAGAGACCCAATTTCCCACCCTGACGTGTAGCCAATTTCACATGGCACCTCCACCCATGTAAACAGGCATGCCCCAGCGTGCCCTTCCCCCGGGCACCCCTCCCCCTGCGCACCCCTCCCCCTGCGCACCCCTCCCCCTGCGCACCCTTCCCCCTGCGCACCCCTCCCCCTGCGCGCCCCAGCCCCTGCGTACCCTTCCCCCTGTGCGCCCCTTCCCCTGCACGCCCCTCCCCCTGCGCACCCTTCCCCCTGCACACCCCTCCCCCTGCGCACCCACCCCCCTGCGCGCCCCGGCCCCTGCGCGCCCCGGCCCCTGCGCACCCCAGCCTCTGCGTACCCCTCCCCGCCCCTTTCGCATCCCTCTCCACCCCGCCTCTCTGCCTGCACTCCTCTCCCCGCCATGCCCCTCCCCCTGTGCATCCTTCTCCGCCCTGCCCATCCGCCTGCATGCCCCTCCTTCTGGGCACCCCTCTCCTGCACACCCCTCCCTCTTCCCAACCTGCTCCCTACGCACCCCTCCAATGGGTTCGGTCGTCCCAATTTTTAACGGGAGGAAATTGTGGCTGATCCAGGACTGGATGTTGGATTAGCATTCTGACCACTCAGTGGAGGGGTCGAGAGAAGTGCTACTGAGGTAGAGCTGGGTGTCATCAGCATACATGTGGAACCCAATATCATGTCTTTGGATGATATCACCGAGGGGCAACAAATTGGTGAGAAATAGGATGAGTCCAAGGATAGATCCTTGGGAGACTCCAGAGATAACAGTGCCAGGAAGAGAAGCCATTGCAGGAGATTCTCTGGCTACAATTGGATAGGTAAGAGTGGAACAAAGCGAGGGCAGTCTAATTGAGCTGTACTATTACATAGAATTACATCGAGTCTCCAGCACAGAAACAGGCCCAACTGGTCTGTGCCGGCATTTATGCTCCACACGAGCCTCCTCCCACCCCACTTCATCTAATCCTCTCAGCATATCCTTCTATTCCTTTCTCCCTTATGTGTTTATCTAGCTTCCCCTTAAAAGCATCTATGCTATTTGCCTCAACTACTCCCTGTGGTAGCGAGTTCCACATTCTCACCACTCTTTGGGTAAAGAAGTTTCTTCTCAATTCCCTATTGGATTTATTAGTGACTATCTTATATTGATGGCCCCTAGTTTTGAACTCCCCCACAACTGGAAGCATCTTCTATATGTTTGCCCAGTCAAACCCCCTTCATAATTTTAAAGACCTCTATCAATAGACTTAAGGGAGCGTAGATGTGGGCCGTACCTGGGGGAACAACCAGGGTGAGAGAGAGTAATAGTTTCAATGGGGACTAGAGCATCAAAGGTGCAGGTGAGGGTTTGGTTGAGCAGATTGGTAGCTGCAGAGATGTTATGAATGGTGGGCCATTTGTTGGGATTTTGAAAGTGCAGTTTTAAGTGAATTGGGAGAGGGTTTTTTCCAGGGGTGGACACAGAAGGAAGTAGGGTTGGGAGGGGGAAGGGGAATATGGGTGGAGAGCGATACACGGAAGTGATCAGAGATGCCCCTATCTGTGATTGACACGATGGGAGTAGTGAGGCCACGTGAAGGGCGTGGCTGTGAATATGGGTTGGGGAGTTTACATGGAGGGAGAGATTCAGGGAGGATAGGAGGCTAATGAACTCAGAGGAGAGAGAGCGTGTTGAGTTGAGATGGAAATTGAAATTACCGAGGATGAGAAGTTGCTCGGTGCAAAGGCTGTGGGAAGAAAGTAGTGACAATATCTCGGTGAGAAAATTGGCGTGGTACTTGGGTGGGCGGCAGAGATCAAGGATTTTAAATGAGAGGCAAAAGAGGTGGAACAAGGTGAGATGCTAAAAGGAGGAGAAGGTGCCAGAGGAGTAGGGGGACAGACCAAGGTGTGATTTGGTGATGAGAGCCACACCGCCACTGCGGTGGTTTGGGCAGAGCAAGTGATGGAAGGTGTAGCCAGGCGGGGAGGCTTCATTAAGGTGGAAGGTGTCACCACCCCTCAGCCAGGTTTCTGTCAAGGCCATGATGTCGATGCAGTCATCCACAATAAGCTCCTGGATGGCAAAGGCCTTGGTCACAAGTGAACGGACATTCTGGAAGGAGATGCGGAGCGGAGCAGGTCCAAAGGGTCAGCATTGGGAGGGGTGAGTGGGATGGGAGGTGGTAGGAAAGATTAGTCCCCAGCAGGCGTACTGGGCGGGAAGGTCGACAAGGGAGTAGGATGGGGAGTTGGGGTTGATGCTCATGAGGAGGCAGCGACGAGCGCCTCAATGGGCCTTTCGGAAGATGTCAAGAGAGGCACAGATGGAAGCTGTGGGCTTATCTAAGAGGGAGTTGAGACTGGGATGGTGGTAGGAGAGTAGGAAGGTCGAAGAGTGCTGTTGGGTTGGTGCAGGGATTCGGGAGGGCAGAGTACCCGATACGGGAGAAATGAAAGAAGGCATGACAACAGGAGAGAGCGGTCCAGGAGGGGTAAAGAGAAAAGAAGAAAAAAGAGGAGAAAAAAGTGGAAATAGAAGTGATGGACTTTGGTCCGGAGCGGCAGGTAAAATGTGCATGCAAATGGACACAGGGAAAACTCAAGTTATGTAGGCCTGGTTATGTAGCATGATTCGGATAGATATCCTGGTAGTAAACGGGAATAGAGGGGAGGCAATAGGAGGGAGTCCAGAGTTAATGTCAGAGTTTCTGTGGTGGGATAAAGTTGACGTAGGTCAGGTGGAGTCAGCTTGGGGCATCGACCAACTGATGTCCAGGTTCGGAGACAGGTGTGGAGGGCGAGTGAGCCAGAAGCTATTTGAAGGATAGAGTATCGGAGGACACATTGCTGGAGAGGGGGCAGGGTCTCTGGAGAGAGGGCGGGGTGGAATGAAGAGCCAGGTGGTGTGCAGAATTGATCAAGGGGCAGAAATATGACGACGAAGTTAGAGGTCACCATAAGATCCAGAAGTGGCGAAGAAATGGACTTCAGCCCAGGAGAGTCACTCTCTGGCCAGGATCAGACTGTAGCTGAAGCTGAAAAACCAGTCGGCCAGTCACAGGCTCAGCAGGTAACAGCAGAGGTGGTGGATGGGCTGTAGACCAGGGTTATCAACCGGGGGTTCGCGGTCCCCTGGGGTCCACAAAAAGATTTCAAGGGATCCGCAAAATCCCATTCTGTGAGCAGTGTCAATGAGAAAAAGAGCGAGACTGGTCACTACCGATACGATAGCAAAATACTGCGGATGCTGGAAATCTGAAATAACAACAGAAAACGCTGGAAAAACTCAGCAGGCGAGGCAGCATCCGTGGAGAGAGAAACAGAGTTAACGTTTCAGGTCGAAGACCTTTCGTCAGAACTGGAAATAGCAGGAAATGAAATAGATTTAAGGCAAGGATAAAGCTGGGAAAAGGAGGAGGGGATGAAAGAACAAAAGGAGAGATTAAGAGACATTAACACTACCGATGTCAGTGCTGCCCCGTTTATTACTAAGAATGAGATCTCGAAATAGGCTGCATATATTTTATACCCACTCCAACAGAAAAGGAGTTTAATTCAGTGCACGATGCAAGGTTGAAGAAGGGTCGATGTGCCGCTGCCGCAGTGATGTTAAAGGACAGGAGACCCCGCCCCTCTCCAGAAACCCGCCCCTCTCCAGTAACCCCGCCCCTTTCCGGAGACGTTGCCCCCTCTCCAGAGACCCCGCCCCTTTCCGGAGACCCCGACCCTTTCCGGAGACCCCGCCCCCTCTCTGGAGACCCCGCCCCTCTCCAGAGAACTCGCCCCTTTCCAGAGACTCCGCCCCCTCTCTAGAGACCCAGCCCCTCTCCAGAGACCCCCACCCCCTCTCCAGAGACCCTGCCCCTTTCCCGAGACTCCGCCCCCTCTCCAGAGACCGGGCGGTGTGGGGGGGGGGGTGGGTCGGGGGCTGGGCGGTGTGGTGGGGGGGTCGGGGGACAGGCGGTGTGAGGGGGGTCGGGGAACGGGCGGTGTGGGGGGTGGTCGGGGGACGGGCGGTGTGGGGGGCGGGTCGGGGAATGGGCGGTGTGGGGGGGTTCGGGGGACGGGCGGTGTGTGGGGGGTCGGGGGACGGGTGGTGTGGGGGGTGGTCGGGGGACGGGCGGTGTGGGGGGTGGTCGGGGGACGGGCGGTATGGGGGGTGGTCGGGGGATGGGCGGTGTAGGGGGGGTGCCGGGGGACGTGCGGTGTGGGGGGGCGGGCCGGGGGACGAGCGGTGTGGGGGGGGGGGGCCGGGCGACGGGCGGTGTGGTGGGGGGGGTGCCGGGGCACGGGCGGTGTGTGGGGGGTCGGGGGACGGGCGGTGTGGGGGGGGAGCCGGGGAACGGGCGGTGTGGGGGGGGGCTCGGGGAATGGGCGGTGTGTAGCGGGGGGTCGGGGGACGGGCGGTGTGGGGGGTGGTCGGGGGACGGGAGGTGTGGGGGGGGGCTGAGGACGGGCGGTGTGGGGGGGGGGGCCGGGGAATGGGCAGTCTGTAGCGGGGGGTCGTGGAATGGGCGGTGTGGGGGGGGGTCGGGGAATGGGTGGAGTGGGGGGGGGGTCGGAGGACGGGCGGTGTGGGGGGGGTCGGGGGACGGGCGGTGTGGGGGGGGGGTCGGGTGGCGGGCGGTGTGGGGGGAGGTCCGGGGGACGAGCGGTGTGGGGGGTGTCGGGGAACGGGCGGTGTGGGGGGTCGGGGAATCGGCGGTGTGGGGGGGGGGGGTCGGGGAATGGGCGGTGTGTGGGGGGGCTCGGGGAATGGGCGGTGTGTGCGGGGGAGTCGGGGGACGGGCGGTGTTGGGGGGGTCGGGGGATGGGTGGTGTTGGGGGGTCGGGGGACGGTCGGTGTTGGGGGGGTCGCGGAACGGGCGGTGTGGGGAGGTCGGGGGATGGGTGGTGTGGTGGGGTCGGGGGATGGGTGGTGTGGGGGGGGTCGGGGGATGGGTGGGGTGGGGGGATTGGCGATGTGGGGGGTCGGGGGATGGGCGGTGTGGGGGGGTCGGGGGATGGGTGGTGTGGGGGGGTCGGGGGATGGGTGGTGTGGGGGGGTCGGGGGATGGGTGGTGTGTGAGGGGGTCGGGGGATGGGTGGTGTGGGGGGGTCGGGGGATGGGTGGTGTGGGGGGGTCGGGGGATGGGTGGTGTGGGGGGGTCGGGGGATGGGCGGTGTGGGGAGGTCGGAGGATGGGTGGTGTGTGGGGTCGGGGGACGGGCGGTGTGTGGGGTCGGGGGATGGGTGGTGTGTGGGGTCGGGGGACGGGCGGTGTGTGGGGTCGGGGGATGGGTGGTGTGTGGGGTGGGGGGATGGGTGGTGTGGGGGGGTCGGGGGATGGGTGGTATGTGGGGTCGGGGGATGGGCGGTGTGGGGGGGGGTGTCGGGGGATGGGAGGTGTGTTGGGGGGGTCGTGGGATGGGCGGTGTGTTGGGGGGGTCGGGGGATGGGCGGTGTGTTGGGGGGGGTCGGGGGATGGGCGGTGTGTTGGGGGGAGTCGGGGGATGGGCGGTGTGTTGGGGGGGGTCAGGGGATGGGCGGTGTGTTGGGGGGGGACGTGGGATGGGCGGTGTGTTGGGGGGAGTCGGGGGATGGGCGGTGTGTTGGGGGGGGTCGGGGGATGGGCGGTGTGTTGGGGGAGGTCGGGGGATGGGCTCTGTGTGGGGTCGGGGGATGGGCGGTGTGTTGGGTGGGGTCGGGGGATGGGCGGTGTGTTGGGGGGGGGTCGGGGGATGGGCGGTGTGTTGGGGGGGGTCGGGGGATGGGCGGTGTGTTGGGGGGGGGCGGGGGATGGGCGGTGTTTTGGGGGTGTCGGGGGATGGGCGGTGTGTGGGGTCGGGGGATGGGCGGTGTGGGGGGGTCGGGGGATGGGTGGTATGTGGGGTTGGGGGATGGGCGGTGTTTTGGGGGTGTCGGGGGATGGGCGGTGTGTTGGGGGGGTCGGGGGATGGGCGGTGTGTTGGGGGGGTCGGGGATGGGCGGTGTGTTGGGGGGGGGGGTCGGGGGACGGGCGGTGTGTGGGGTTTGGGGATGGGTGGTGTGTGGGGCCGGGGGACGGGCGGTGTGTGGGGTCGGGGGATGGGTGGTGTGTGGGGGTAGGGGGATGGGCGGTGTGTGGGGTCGGGGGATGGGCGGTGTGTTGGGGGGTCGGGGGATGGGCGGTGTGTGGGGTCGGGGGATGGGCGGTGTGTGGGGTCGGGGGATGGGTGGTGTGTTGGGGGGGTCGGGGGATGGGCGGTGTGTTGGGGGGGTCGGGGGATGGGCGGTGTGTGGGGGGGGTCGGGGGATGGGCGGTGTGTTGGGGGGGGGGTCGGGGGATGGGCGGTGTGTGGGGGGGTCGGGGGATGGGCGGTGTGTTGGGGGGGTCGGGGGATGGGCGGTGTGTTGGGGGGGGTCGGGGGATGGGCGGTGTGTTGGGGGGGTCGGGGGATGGGCGGTGTGTGGGGTCGGGGGATGGGCGGTGTGTGGGGTCGGGGGATGGGTGGTGTGTGGGGGGGTCGGGGGATGGGCGGTGTGTTGGGGGGGGTCGGGGGATGGGCGGTGTGTGGGGGGGTCGGGGGATGGGCGGTGTGTTGGGGGGGGTCGGGGGATGGGCGGTGTGTGGGGGGGTCGGGGGATGGGCGGTGTGTTGGGGGTCGGGGGATGGGCGGTGTGTTGGGGGGGGTCGGGGGATGGGCGGTGTGTTGGGGAGGGTCGGGGGATGGGCGGTGTGTGGGGGGGGTCGGGGGATGGGCGGTGTGTTGGGGGGGGGTCGGGGGATGGGCGGTGTGTGGGGGGGGTCGGGGGATGGGCGGTGTGTTGGGGGGGTCGGGGGATGGGCGGTGTGTTGGGGGGGTCGGGGGATGGGCGGTGTGTTGGGGGGGTCGGGGGATGGGCGGTGTGTGGGGTCGGGGGATGGGCGGTGTGGGGGGGTTGGGGGATGGGTGGTGTGGGGGGATCGGGGGATGGGCGGTGTGGGGGTTCGGGGGTTGGGCGGTGTGTGGGGTCGGGGGATGGGCGGTGTGGGTGGGTCGGGGGATGTGCGGTGTGGGGGGGTCGGGGGATGGGCGGTGTGTGGGGTCGGGGGATGGGCGGTGTGTGGGGTCGGGGGATGGGCGGTGTGGGGGGGTCGGGGATGGGCAGTGTGTGGGGTCGGGGGATGGGCGGTGTGTGGGGTCGGGGGATGGGCGGTGTGTGGGGTCGGGGGATGGGCGGTGTGGGGGGGTCGGGGATGGGCGGTGTGTGGGGTCGGGGGATGGGCGGTGTGTGGGGTCGGGGGATGGGCGGTGTGTGGGGTCGGGGGATGGGCGGTGTGGGGGGGTCGGGGATGGGAAGTGTGTGGGGTCGGGGGATGGGCGGTGTGTGGGGTCGGGGGATGGGCGGTGTGGGGGGGTCGGGGATGGGCGGTGTGTGGGGTCGGGGGATGGGCGGTGTGTGGGGTCGGGGGATGGGCGGTGTGTGGGGGTCGGGGGTTGGGCAGTGGCAGTTTGATTCCTGGGACATTCTGGAGGAGGTGCAACCTGTACAGGCCGGACGGGTTGCACCTCACCAGAGCCGGGCCGATGTCCTCGCGGGGGGGTTTGCTAGTGCTGTTGAGGAGGGTTCAAACTAAGTTGGCAGGGGGATGGGGCGCCAGGATGTAGCATTGGAAAGGAGAAACAAAGTGCACAAAGGATTGGGAGAGACAGATAGCACTCGAGTAAGAAATAGAACGGTATTAGGTGTGGTCAGATTAAGAGAGAACACAGGATGGTCTAAGATAGGTTTACAGTGCATGTGTGTAAATGCACAAAGCGTGGTGAATAAGGTTGGTGAGCTGCAGGTGCTAATAGCCACATGGGAATATGATGTCATGGTGATAACGGAGACCTAGCTCAAAAAAGGGCAGGATTGGGTTTTAAATATTCCTGGATATAAGGTGTTCAGGAAAGATAGGGAAGGAAAGAAAGGAGGTGGGGTGGCAGTATTGGTTAAGGAGAATGTTATAGTGCTGGAGAGAGAGGATGTCCTGGAGGGGTCAAGGACAGAATCTATATGGCTAGAGTTAAGAAATAATAGATGGGCCATTACACTATTAGGTGCATTCTATAGGCCACCAACTAGTGGGAAAGATATAGAGGAGTAAATTTGCAGGGAAATTAGAGAGATGCAAGAACTATAGAGTAATGATAATGGGGGACTTCAACTATCCTAATATAGACTGGGATAATAATAGTGTAAAGAGCAGAGATGAGGAAGAATTTCTGAAGTGTGTTCAGGAGAACTTTCTTGATCAGTACATTTCCAGCCCAAAGAGGAAGGAGGCATTGCTGGATCTGGTTCTGGGCAATGAAAAGGGTCAAGTGGAGCAAGTGTCAGTAGGGGAACATTTAGGGAACAGTGATCACAGTATCATAAGGTTTAGATTAGCTGTGGAAAAGGACAGGGAGCAATCTAGAGTAAAAATGCTTAATTGGAGGAAGGCCAATTTCAGTGGGTTGAGAATGGATTTGGCCCGGGTAAATTGGAATCAAAGATTGGCAGGCAAAACTTTAATCAAACAATGGGCTGCCTTTAAAGAGGAGATAGTTCGGGTACAGTCGAGGTAAATTTCCATGAGGGGGAAAGGTAGGGCAACCAAAGCCAGAGCTCCCTGGATGATGAAAGAGATAGAGAGTAAGATGAAGCAGAAAAAGGATGCGAATGACAGCTATCAGGTTGAGAATACAAATGAGAACCAGGCTGAATATAGAAAGTTCAGAGGGGAAGTGAAAAATGAAATAAGAGGGGCAAAGAGAGAGTATGAGAATTGGCAGCTAACATAAAAGGTAATCCAAAAGTCTTCTATAGGTATATAAATAGTAAAAGGGTGGTAAGAGGAGGGGTGGGGCCATTTAGGGACCAAAAAGGAGACTTGCGCATGGAGACAGAGGGCATGGCTGAGGTACGAAATGAGTACTTTGCATCTGTCTTCACCAAGGAAGAAGATGCTGCCAAAGTCACAGTGAAAGAGGAGGTGGTTGAGACACTGGATGGGTAAAAATTGATAGAGGTACTAGAAAGGCTGGCTGTACTTAAAATAGATAAGTCACCAGGACCGGATGGGATGCATCCTAGAATGCTGAGGGAATTTAAGGTGGAAATCACAGAGGTACTGGCCATAATCTTCCAATCCTCCTTAGATATGGGGGGTGGTGCCAAAGGACTGGAGAATTGCAAATGTTACACCCTTGTTTAAAAAGGGTGTACGGATAAACCCAGCAACTACAGGCCAGTCAGTTTATCTTCGGTAGTGGGGAAGCTTTTAGAAACGATAATCAGGGACAAAATTAATAGTCACTTGGACAAGTGTGGATCAATTAAGGAGAGCCAGCACGGATTTGTTAAAGGCAAATCATGTTTAACTAACTTGATTAAGTTTTTTGATGAGGTAACAGAGAGGGTTGATGTGGTGTACATAGACTTCCAAAAGGCATTTGATAAAGTGCCACATAATAGGCTTACCAGCAAAGATGAAGCCCATGGAATAAAAGGGACAGTGGCAGCATGGATACGAAATTGGCTAAGTGACAGGAAACAGAGAGTAGTGGTGAACGGTTGTTTTTCGGACTGGAGGAAGGTATACAGTGGTGTTCCCCAGAGGTCGGTACTAGAACCACTGCTTTTCTTGATATATATTATTGACTTGGATTTGGGTGTACAGGGCACAATTTCAAAATTTGCAGATGAGACAAAACTTGGAAGTATAGTGAACAGTGAGGAGGATAGTGATAGACTTCAAGAGGACATAGACAGGCTGGTGGAATGGGTGGACATGGCAGATGAAATTTAACGCAGAAAAATGCAAAGTGATTCATTTTGGTAGGAAGAACAAGTAGAGGCAATATAAACTAAAGGGTACAATTCTAAAGGGGGTGCATGAACAGAAAGACTTGGGGGTATGTGCACAAATCATTGAAGGTGGCAGGGCAGGTTGAGAAAGTGGTTAAAAAAGCATACGGGATCCTGGGCTTCATAAATAGAGGCATAGATTACAAAAGCCTTTATAAAACACTGGTCCGACCTCAACTGGAGTAGTGTGTCCAATTCTGGGCACCGCACTTTAGGAAGGATGTGAAGGCCTTGGAGAGGGTGCAGAAAAGATTTACAAGAATGGTTCCAGGGATGAGGGACTTCAGTTATATGGATAGACTGGAGAAGCTGGGGTAGTTCTCCTTGGAGCAGAGAAGATTGAGAGGAGATTTGATGGAGGTGTTCAAAGTCATGAGGGGTCTAGACAGAGAGAAGCTGTTCCCATTGGTGGAAGGGTCGAGAACCAGAGGGCACAGATTTAAAGTGATTGGCAGAAGAACCAAAGGCGACATGAGGAAAAACTTTTTTCTGTAGCGAGTGGTTATGATCTGGAATGCACTGCCTGAAAGGCTGGTGGGTGCAGATTCAATCACGGCTTTCAAAAGGGAGTTGGATAAGGACCTGAAGGAAAAGCATTTGCAGGGCTCCGGGGAAAGGGCGGGGGAGTGGGACTAGCTGAAGTGCTCTTGCAGAGAGCCGGCACGGGCTCGACGGGCCGAATGGCCTCCTTCTGTGCTGTAACCATTCTATGATTCTATCTGGGTGAGCTGAAATGAAAGACGGGGACAAGGGTTAGGTTGTGGTATGGGGAGAGAAGTGAGGAACAAGTGTGTTTTGGAAGCATCTGCAGCTTGTCCTACAGAGTGTGGGGGGTGAGGGAGAAGAGAGAAGGAGGATTAGGTTTGCAGAAACCCTGCTCAGCATCTCTTCTAGTGTTGCCGGTGGCCATAGTCTCCACTCTGCCCCTTCCTATAATAGACGGCATCACCGCAAGGGTGGGGGAATAATAGGCATCACAGCACTTCTTACAGCCAGAATCTACCTTCTGTTGAAGAAATGCTGGCTGCCTTTAAGTAACGTCCTGGTCTCACGATATCCCCGCCCTGATACACAAGCAGCCAATGAACAAACCACCACCGCCCCTCTCACACTCCCACCCCCCCATTCCCCATCTCACCCCCACCAGCCTCACTCCTACCCCCATCCCCAACCCCCCTCACCCCACCTCCCCAAACCCTTCTTACTTCCACCCCCCATTCCCCATCTCACTCCCACCCCTCCTCACAACCACCCCCTCTGTCACCCCCTCTCACACTCCCACCCCCATTCTCCCCTCAACCCACCCCATCACCCCCACCCCACACCACCCCTCCCCCACACCCCCCTCACCCTCTCCCCCACACCCCCCTCACCCTCTCCCCACTCACCCTCTCCCCCACACCCCCTCACCCTCTCCCCCACACCCCCCTCACCCTCTCCCCCACATCCCCCTCACCCTCTCCCCCACACCCCCCTCACCCTCTCCCCCACACCCCCCTCACCCTCTCCCCCACACCCCCCTCGCACCCCCCACCCCCCCTCGCACCTCCCCACCCCCCCTCGCACCCACCCCCACCCCCACCCCCCTCACACCCACCCCCACCCCCCCTCTCCCCTGCGTGTTTATTCTGCAGTGTGAAGTGTGGGTCCTCCCACCCTCACTCACCTTCTATTTTCAGAGTCTGCACTCAGTTTCCTCCTCCACCCGTCTCATTTTTTTTATCTTTCCTCCCACATTTTTCTTTCGAAAAGGCATCAAACTACAAAACCATAGGTCAAAGGAGCAGCAGATGAATTCCAAGAATAGGAGTATATTTAGATGCTCTCATGCTGAAATAACGCCCTTTGCAAACACATGCTGATCTTGCAGGCATGTATTTTTAGGCACCAGTCGATTGTGTGACCGTTTCAAACTCATTTTGCTCATTTCTATATTTGCTAAATTAGCAATAAACTCCCTGACATCTGTGTTGTGTTCTAAGGTTGTGTAATATTCACACAGTGGTTTCTAGAGGTAAATGCAGGTTTAACACAATAGAAACATAAAAGGGAACCCAAAAATCTTCGACCGGCATGTAAACATTAAGTGGGTAGTAAGAGGCGGGGTGGGGCCAATTAGAGAAAAAGAAGGTGATATATGCTTAGAGGCGCAGGGCAAGGCTAGAATACTCAATGAGTACTTTGTATCTGTGTTTACTAAGGAGGTGGATGCTGACAAAATATCAGTAGACGTGGAAAAGGTAGAAGCAATGGAAGGGGTGAAAATTGATAGACAGGATGTACTAGAAAGGCTGGGTGCGCTTAGAGTGGACAAATCGCCTGGTCCAGATGGCTTGCATCCCAGGTTGCTAAGGGAATTGGGGGAGGAGATAGCGGAAGGGGTTGCTATAATTTTCCAATCTTCCCTAGATGTGGGGGAGGTGCCTGAGGATTGGAAAGTTGCAAATGTGACACCATTGTTCAAGAAAGGGTGTAAGGACAATCCTAGTAACTACAGGTCAGTCAGTTTAACATCAGTGGTGGGTAAAGTTTTAGAAACAATAATCAAGGAAAAAATTAACGGGCATTTGGAGAGGTTTAAGCTAATTAAGGAGAGCCAACATGGGTTTGTAAAAGGAAGATCATGTTTGACTAATCTAATTGAATTTTTTGATGAACTAACAGAGAGGATTGATGAAGGGAATGCATTGGATGTTGTCTACATGGATTTTCGGAAGGCGTTTGACAAAGTACCACATAGAAGGCTGGTTAACAAAAAGGTGGGTCAGTGGCAGCTTGGATAAGGAATTGGCTTAAGGACAGAAAACAGTGAGCTGTGGTAAATGGCTGTTTTTCAGACTGGAGGATGGTAGACAGTGGTGTTCCCCAAGGGTCAGTGCTGGGGCCACTGCTTTTTTTGATATACATAAATGACCTGGATATTGGAATACAGAGTAGAATTTCTAAATATGCCGATGACACCAAACTTGGGGGTGTGACAAACAGTGACTGCAACAGGACATAGAAAGGCTAGCAGAATGGGCAGACAAGTGGCAGATGGAATTTAATACAGAGAAGTGTGAGGTGATGCATTTTGGCAGAAGGAACAGGGAGAGGCAATATACACTTAATGGCACAGTTTTAAAGAGTGTGCAGGGACAGAGGGACCTGGGAGTTAATGTGCATAGGTCCCTGAAGTTGGCAGGACATATTGAGAGAGTGGTTAACAAAGCATATGGGTCTTGGCCTTCATAAATAGAGGTTTTGAGTACAAAAGTAGAGAAGTTATGCTGAACCTTTATAAAGTGCTGGTTAGGCCACAACTGGAGTATTGCATCCAGTTCTGGTCACCACACTTTAGGAAGGATGTGAAGGCACTTGAGAGGGTGCAGAGGAGATTTACCAGAATGGTTCCGGGGATGGGGGATCTTAGCTACAAGGACAGGTTGGAGAAGCTGGATTTGTTTTCATTAGAGCAAAGGAGGTTGAGGGGTGAATTGATAGAGGTGTACAAGATTATGACGGGTTTGGATAGGCTAGACGGGGAAAGGCTGTTCCTGCTAATTGATGGTACAAGGACTAGGGGACACAGATTTAAGGTTTTGGGTAAGAGATACAGGGGGGATGTGAGGAAAAACTTTTTTACACAGTGAGTGGTGAGGACCTGGAACTCGCTGCCGACGGAAGTGGTGGAAGCGGAGACACTCAATGTTTTCAAGGGTAGACTGGATAGGCACTTGAGGGAAATACACTTGCAGGGCTACGGGGATAGAGCGGGGGAATGGGACTGACTGGATTGCTCTACAGAGAGCCGGCACGGACTCGATGGCCTCCTTCTGTGCCGTTATGACGCTATGGGCTAAAAATTGAGTAACGCCCCCTATGGGGCGCTACCTTTAGTGCCCTGGAAAAATTAGCGCCCCCACCAGGGAAATTGAGTGGTAGCGCCCCAAGAGGGCCCTTAAAGGGGAGAGGCCTTGCACAGCGCGACTCGAGAAGTGCCGGGCTCCTGGAGTGCAGCCGGCACTCCGAGGGGGGGCGGGTAAGGAGGTTGTGGACGGGAGCGGAGGCAGGTGCTGACAGGCGGCCAGCAACAAAAATGGCCGCCCCGCACCACGCCTTTAAATAGCACCTCCCGGGCCACAGGTCCGGCAGTAAGTCAGGCGGCACTCCTGAGGATCGCGAGCGGGGCACTGTGCGTGGCGATGACGTCATCGCTGGTGGCACAGTGCCGTGAGGCGCTAACGGTTAGCGCCGCTGCTAACCTCCCGCAGAATTTCGCGGGAGGTGTTGGCGGCGCCGTGCCCAGGCGCTAGTTGCTTTGCGCCCCTAAGAGGGCGCTAACGGGAGGTGCAAAGCAACCCAATTCTTTCCCCATGACTCTGGGGGAAAAATTAAGTTGCTTTGCGCCTCCCATTAGCGCCCTACTGGGGCACAAAGCAACTAGCGCCTGGGCGCAGCAATGTTTGCGCTGCTCGTGAAATTGACCAGACATTTTGCGGCGGCGCTAAGCACTATCGCCACGATCTTCTGCCCCTGCAGATCATGACGTCAGTTGAGTGCGCAACACCCCGGTAGCGCCCCGGACCGGATATTGAGTGGCGCCCCCTGCCTTACCGCCTGCCGCTAGCAACGACAGGTTGAGGGGAGCGTTTTGCAGTTGTGAAGGGACTGGGGGAGCGCTATTTAAAGGCGAACGCTTCCTGCCTTTTTTGTTGGTGACATTTTTGCACCACGCATTCTGAGAGAGAGGAGAGAGAGAGAGACTTCTGGAGAGATTCAATGCTGTGTGAAGGAGTTTTGGGTACTGAGCAGCACTTTGCAGGTTAATTTTGATTTGACCTTCCTTGCATCGATTTAGAAGAGACTGTGGGGGCTGCACTCTGAGCTCTTTCCCTGGGCCTCTCCATTGTTCTTTCCAGCAGATTTGATGTACAGGTCTCTCCAGGCCGAGATTCAAGGCTGCAATGAACAGGGTGTGGATGGAGAGCAAGATCGACCCTCCCCTTTAAGAACTGGCCGGCGCCAGTGTGTCTGTGTTCCATTACTGACTGACATCACATGAGCTTCACCAGCGCTCTGAGGTAGCGCCTTGCGCCTCGGCGTTAGCACCTTAAGACAGGTGTGAAGTGCCTGATTTAGCGCTCCAATCACCTCCAGGGGCGATAGAAGCCAAGTTTGCAGTCGGAGGCGATAATTAGCGGCAGGCGCTAAACTTTGCGCCCGGTCGATAATTGCGCCCCAAATGGGGCGATACTGAATTTCTCCCCCTATGACTATGAAACAAGCTGATACAAAAGCAAAATACTGCAGCTGCTGGAAATCTGAAATAAAAACAGAGAATGCTGGAAACACTCAGCAGGTCAGGCGGCCTCTGTGGAGAGAGAAACAGAGTCAACGCTTCAGGTCAATGACCTTTTGTCAGAACCAAGCTGATACCTGGAACTTTCAGTGTTGGTATTAATGCTCCTTACATTACAACAGTGACTACACTTCAGAAGTACTTCATTGGCTGTAAAGCACTTTGGGACATCCTGAGGTTGTGAAAGGCGCTATAGAAATGCAAGTCTTTCTTTACTTAAATATTAAATCATGTTCACACTGATGAGAACAGGACAGATTTATACCGAACGCTTGGCTGGATTTGTTTACTGATCAAATGTGAAATTCAGTCAACACCCTGATCATTTAAACTTCTGGAGAAAAGTTCGACAAATTGCTTGCTGTTCCCCTGTAAACAGGCCAGTCAACAAACTTCCAGAATATGGGTGAGAGCTCGTAGCTCACATCGTTCACTCTCACCCATCGGCTTTCCTGATAGGACAGTTCCAGCTCACACCAAAGATTTGGGACGCTGGTTTGCCGCATTATCTGGAGACGAGTGGGAGGAATCCCAGCCGCAGCCTCAGTCACAGGTCACAGGTCACAGGTCGAGCCGTCTAGGTTAATTCCAGTGCTGCGGAGTACCAGGCTACCACAGGGCAATATCAGTAACATCAGTCAATCTGCAGTCCATGCTTATATTAAGCAGGTGACTGATGCCATGTTTATCACATGGACATCTGGATGCAGCGGCAGGATGGGGCTCAGGGGCTCAGACAGATTGCAGGATTCCCCCAAGTACAGGGCCTCATTGACTGCCCCACATCACCCTGAGGGCTCCTTCAGATGACCCACTGCCTTCATAAATTGCAAGGACTTCCACTCCATTAATGTGCGACTGGTGTATAATCACCTGCAGCGTGTCGTGCTGGTCTGTGCCTGCCATAGTGCTTTTACCTTGCGCCAATCCTCCATCACTTCACTCTTTGCCCCCAAGAGGCTGGCTACTTGGGCACAAGGGCTATCCCTGCACACTTGGCTCATACCTGCTCTCAGAAACCCATGCTTGCTGGCCAAACGTGGCTACCATCAGATCCATAGGTCAACTTGCACCTTCATCGAGTAGACCATTAAAATCCTCAAGCCTTTGCCTGGACAGGTCATGTGATGGCCTGCAATGCAGCCCACAGTGTCCTGTATGATTGTGGTTTGCTGATTGCTACATAACCTCGCTCTGCAACGGAGACAGCACATGCAGCCACCATTGGGCGAGGACCATCGGCACCATGAGGGAGAGGGCACTAATGGCAAAGAGGATGGTGAAGAATCTGCAGGAGTCAACACCTGCAGCCAGAGCTCTTCAGCAACAGCTCATTGAAGAAGAGTTCAGTTGAACGATCCCTGCATTAACAGTCATGTCCAACATCTCTCCCAGTCCTTCTACAGTGTATATATTGATGCTTTCAAATCTGCCATCACCCTCTTCCTCAAAAAAAACACCCTTGACCCCTCTGCCCTTGCAAATTATTGCCTGATCTCCAACCTCCCTTTCCTCTCCATAGTCTTTGAGCAGGTTTTTGCTTTCCAAATCCATGCCCACATTTCCCACAACTCCATGTTTGAAGCCCTTCAATCAGGTTTCCACCCCTGCCACAGCACAGAAACAGTCCTTATCAAAGTCACAAATGACATCCTACGTGACTGTGACCACGGTCAACTATCCCTCCTCATCCTTCTCAACCTGTCTGCAGCCTTTGACACGGTTGGCACATTTCTCATCTACATGTTGCCCCTTGGCGACGTCATCCGAAAACACAGCGTCAGTTTCCACATGTACGCTGACGACACCCAGCTCTACCTCACCACCACCTCTCTCGACCCCTCCACAGGCTCTAAATTATCAGACTGCTTGTCTAAATCCAGTACTCTGTTCCCTAGCCATCAGCTTCATCCCCCTCTTTGGCAACTACCTTGAATTTTTCTCCATTCCCATCCATTCTCATTACTTAATACCTCACCCATCTACCATTCACCTTATTTACAGAGAATTACATAGGATATATGGCCCAGAACAGGCCATTCGGCCCAACCAGTCCGTGCCGGCGTTTATGCTCCATTCGAGCCTCCTCCCATCCTTCCTCATCTAAATCTATCAGCATAACCCACTATTCCTTTCTCCCTCATATGCTTATCTAGCCTCCCCTTAAATGCATCTATGCTAGTCGCCTTAACTACTCCGTGTGGTATCGAGTTCCACATTCTCACTTTTATTAAATTTAATACCTCACCTCTGTACCATTCACCTCACTTAAATCTCCAATTGGGTTTCTGCCCTTGCCACAGCACTGAAATGGCCCTTATCAAAGTCACAAATGACATCCTTTGTGACTGACTGTGGTAAACTATCCCTCCTCGTCCTTCTCGACCTGTCTGCAGCCTTTGACATGGTTGACCACTCCATCCTGAACTATCTCCTCTCCTCCGTCGTCCAGCTGGGTGGGACTGCACTCGCCTGGTTCCATTCTTATCGATCCAGTCGTAGCCAGAGAATCACCTGCAATGGCTTCTCTTCCCGCTCCCGCATCGTTACCTCTGGTGTCCCCCAAGGATCGATCCTTGGCCTCCTCCTATTTCTCATCTACATGCTGCCCTCGGCAACATCATCCATAAACACAGCGTCAGTTTCCACATGTACGCTGACGATACCCAGCTCTACCTCACCACCGCCTCTCTCGACACGTCCATTGCCTCTGATTTGTCCCGCTGCTTGTCCAACATCTAGCACTGGATGAGCAGAAATTTCCTCCAACTAATTATTGGGAAGACCGAAGCCATTGTCTTCGGTCCCCGGCACAAACTCCGTTCCCTAACAACCGACTCCATCTCTCTCCCTGGCAACTGTCTGAGGCTGAGCCAGACTGTTCGCAACCGTGCCATCCTATTTTTTTTATTCATTCATGGGATCTGGGCGTCACTGGCAAGGCCAGCATTTATTGCCCATCTCTAGTTGCCCTTGAGAGCTGCCTTCTTGAACCGCTGCAGTCCGTGTGGTGAAGGTACTCCCACAGTGCTGTTAGTAGGAAGTTCCAGGATTTTGACCCAGTGACCATGAAGGAACGACGATATATTGTCAAGTCAGGATTCTGTGTGACTTGGAGGGGAACTTGGAGGTGGTGGTGTTCCCATGCACCTGCTGCCCTTGTCCTTCTAGGTGGTAGAGGTCGCGGGCTTGGGAGGTGCTGCCGAAGAAGCCTTGGCGAGTTGCTGCAGTGCATCTTGTAGATGGTACAGACTGCAGCCGGTGGAGGGAGTGAATGTTTAAGGTGGTGATGGGCTGCCGATGAAGCAGGCTGCTTAGTCCTGGATGGTGTCGAGCTTTTTGAGTGTTGTTGGAACTGCACTCATCCAGGCAAGTGGGGAGTGTTCCATCACACTCCTGACTTATGCTTTGTAGATGGTGGAAAGGCTTTGGGGAGTCAAGAGGTGAGACACTCGCCGCAGAATACTCAGCCTCTGACCTGCTCTTGTAGTCACAGTATTTATGTGGCTGGTCCAGTTAAGTTTCTGGTCACTGGTGACCCCCAGGATGTTGACGGTGGGGGATTCGGCGATGGTAATGCTGTTGAATGTCAAGGGGCAGTGGTTAGACTCTCTCTTGTTGGAGATAGTCATTGCCTGGCACTTGTGTGGCACGAATGTTGCCTGCCACTTTACCTCTCTCTCCTCTAAGGCTACCTTTTTGGCCAGGCTATTGGTCAGCTGTGCTAATATCCCCTTATGTGGCTCGGGGTCAAGTTTTGTTTGATAACACTCCTGAAGCGTCTTGGGACATTTTACTACGTTAAAGTCGCTATAGAAATGTTGTTTGACATTTTTCTTTGCTGTGAAATGTGAAACAAACTGAGGTTGTGCGGGATTTTGGGAAGTGCCCAGTGACTCTTCACACTGCCAGTATAACCAGAGCATCCAGAGCGTGGGTTATCGGCACACATTCCTGTCACTGGAGACACAACTTACCCACTTGGTTATTAACATTACTTAGCAGTTTGGCATCTAACATTATTTGTTAAAAGTTGGTGGTTAAAATTTATCCCTCTGGAACACTTAGGAATGATTTCAGAAACCACCATCTCTAACTATCTGTGTGCAGAACTACACTGCTCAGAATCAGTCAAAGGTTTCATTCAGACCATGTTTCTGAATCTTAGGCTTACACAGAACCAGACTGTGTTCAGAGAAAACAGACAGATCAAATCAGAGCCACCAATAACATCTAATCAGGATACCATCGACCGGCAGCAATACGTTAACCAAAACAGATCAACAACTTCCGCAACCTGGGAGCAGCTGGAAACTGAGTCAGCAACGGGCAGAGAACAGATGGTTCAGAGTGGGCCCCACGTCAGAACTGGGACAATACAGATCAACAGCATTTAAACAGAAACAGAAGAAAGGGCAGGGGAAGGGATGGACACACACCAACACACACACCCACACCCACACACACACACACACACACACCAATACACCCACCCACACACACCAATACACCCACACACACACACCAATACTCACACACACACCAATACACCCACACACACACACACACCAATACACCCACACACCAATACACACACCAATACACCCGCACACACACACCAATATACCCACACACCAATATACCCACACACCAATGCACCCACACACCAATACACACACATGTTGAGGCTGCCGCGAAACACGAATTAAGGCTGAATCCATGTGTGTTAAACAAGATACTTTTTAATCAACTGCATGGCACAAAATGGCTGAACAGAAAGCTCCCAGAATTCTCTGGAAAAATCCTGAGGCCCCGCCCACTCCTGCCTTAAAGGTAAGGTGCCTTAAAGGGAAGGTGCATCGATATATTGTCCACGGACGGAAAAGTGGGTTATGCCCGTTTAGGTGGCGATCTGCCACACAGCTCCCCCCAGAATCCGCTTAGGAGGTGTGGACGAGACGGTGTGGCGGTCTGATGGGCCGGCCGGAGCGGCTCTTGTAGGACGCCGGTGGACGTGGAACGGCCGGGCGTGGAGCAGCCGGTTGAACCGGCTTGAGGGCAGGTTGGTCGCGTGGAGGTGGACGAGCTACAGGGACCTGCTCACCGGGCTCCGAGTGTGCTGGCTTGAGTCGGTCAACCGACACTTTTTCGGTCCTGTCGCCCACTTGCAGGGTGAAAAATTTGTCCCCAGCCTGTAGCACCTTGTAGGGCCCGTCGTACGGGGGTTGAAGGGGTCCGCGGTGGGCGTCGTGCCGGACGAAAACAAACCGTGCCTGGTGCAGGCTTAGTGGGACGTGTGAGGTGGATTCGCCGTGTCAGGCAATGGGCACCGGGGCGAACTGCAGCGCCGGTGAGGCGAAGCCGTGGCGTTGCTGGTCGGCTGACCAGAGTGTCGTGGCGGTGGGCAGGAACTCGCCGGGTACGCGCAGCGGCTGACCGTACACGAGCTCTGCTGCCGATGCGTGGAGGTCTTCTTTAACCGCGGTGCGCAGGCCGAGAAGGAACCACGGAAGTCGGTCGGTCCAGGCGCCGTCCTGGAGGCTGGCTCGAAGAGATGCCTTCAAGGATCTGTGGAACCGCTCACACAGTCCGTTGGCTTGGGGGTGGTACGCTGTGGTGCGGTGAATGGTCACCCCGAGATTGCGTGCGACGGCGGTCCAGAGTTCAGAGGTAAATTGCGGACCTCTGTCCGACGTCATGTCGGAGGGGACGCCGAACCGTGCGACCCAGGTGCTGACAAAGGCTCTGGCGATGTCAGCGGTGGTGGTAGAGGTCAGTGGAATTGCCTCAGGCCAGCGTGTGGTGCGGTCAATGATGGTCAGCAAGTGCGTGTGGCCTTGCGACGGCGGCAGGGGCCCGACGATGTCCATGTGGATGTGGTCGAATCTCCGCGAGGGGACGGTAAACTCCTCGAGGGGTGCTTTCGTGTGTTGCTGTACCTTGGCCCGTTGGCAGGCTAGGCAGGAGTTGGCCCAAGTACGCACATCCTTGCGAAGGCCGCGCCAGACGAAGCGGTTGGCTACCAATTTGATGGATGCGCGGGCGCCGGGGTGGGAGAGGTTGTGGAGAATGTCGAATACCCGGCGGCGCCAGGACGCTGGGACAACGGGCCGAGGTTGACATAGGGATATGTCGCGCTTGACCGTGACTGCGGTCGGGCCACAGGCGACGTCGGCCAGGCGTAGCCCTGGTAGGTTGGTGTATGCGGAGAGCAGATCAGGGTCGGTGATCTGGTCTGCTGCGAGTTGAGCGTAGTCGACTGCCAGGTGTGAGGCATGGATGGCGGGGCGGGAGAGGCAGTCGGCTACCACATTGTCTCAGCCGGAGACGTGTTGGATGTCCGTGGTGAACGCGGACACTGCCGCGAGCTGGCGCTGCTGCCTGGCGGACCAGTGGTCGGTTGTCTTTGCCATTGCGAATGTCAGGGGCTTGTGGTCGACAAACGCAGTGAGGGGGTGGCCCTCAAGCAAAAACCGGAAATGGCGGACCGCCAAGAACAGCGCGAGGAGCTCGCGGTTGAAGGTGCTGTACTTGACCTCCAGGGGGCATAGTTGGCGGCTGAAGAAGGCAAGTGGTTGCCAGGCGCCGTCGACCCACTGCTCATACACGGCGCCGACCGCGAGGTTGGAGGCGTCCGTGGTGAGCGCTACCCTGGCATTGGGCCGTGGGTGCGCGAGCAGGGTGGCATTGGCGAGTGCGGTCTTGGTGGAGTCGAAGGCGGCGGATGCATCTGCCGTCTATTCGACCGCCATCTTGCCGCTCCTGCCCTGGAGGGCTTCATACAGGGGCCTCATGAGGGACGCCGCTTTGGGGATGAAGCGGTTATAGAAATTCACCATCCCGAGGAACTCCTGGAGGCCTTTGATGGTGGTGGGGCGGGGAAATTGTTGGACGGCCTGCACCTTGGTGGGCAGGGGAATGGCCCCAGCATGGGTGATGTGGTGGCCGAGGAAGTCGATCTTGTCCAGGCCGAACTGGCATTTGGCTGGGCTGAGGATGAGCCCGTGGTCGCTGAGGCGCCCAAACAGGATGCAAAGGTGTTCAAGGTGTTCCTGCTTGGAGGAACTGGCTACCAGGATGTCGTCCAGGTAGACGAACAGGAACTTCAGATCCCGAAGGACCGAGCCCATGAGCCGTTGGAATGCCTGGGCCGCGTTTTTGAGGCTGAAGGGCATCCGCAGGAACTCGAACAGGCCGAAGGGGGTGATTACGGCCGTCTTGGGGACGTCCGCGGGGTGGACGGGGACTTGGTGGTAGCCGCGCACCAGGTCGACCTTGGAAAAGACTGAGCGGCTGGCCAGTCTAGCCGAGAAGTCCTGAATGTGTGGCACGGGGTACCGATCAGGGGTGGTGGCGTCATTGAGGTGGCGATAATCCCCGCAGGGGCACCAACCTCCACCTGGTTTGGGGGCGATGTGGACTGGGGAGGCCCAGGGACTGTTGGAGCGGCGGATGATGCCGAGCTGTTCCATGGTGGCAAACTCGGTCCGCGCGATCTCCAGTTTGGCCGGGTCCAGCCTGCGGGCGTGGGCGTACACTGGGGGGCCTGTGGTGGGGATGAAGTGTTCCACCCCGTGTTTGGCGGCCTCCGCGGAGAAGGTCGGATTGGTAAGGGCCGGGAATTCGGCCAGGAGTGCCGAGTAGTCATCCGTGGCCCGGGCGTGGCACTGTGACGCCATGTCGGCGGGTTGACAGGGGGCCATGGCGCCCAGGATGGGGGACATGGTGTTCATGTCCCCGAGGCGGTGACGAGGGATGTCTACCAGTAGGCCGTGGGCACACAGGAAATCTGCACCGATGAGGGGGGAGAGCACCTTGGCAGTGATGAACTCCCATCGGTAGCGGTGACCAGCGAGGTCGAGGGTGACTGTCCGGGTGCCATACGTCCGGATTTCCGAGCCGTTAGCAGCAGCCAGCGCCGGTCCTCGTTCGCCCTTTTGGATGTCGAGGGAGGAGGCCGGGATGATGCTGTGCTGAGCCCCAGTGTCGCACAGGAACCGGCGGCCGGTTTTGTCATCCATGACGAACAGCAGGGAGCCCGCGTGGCCCACGGCCATCGCGGGGGCTGGTACGGGGGCGGACTTGAAAGAGCAGGGAGCTGTGCACCATTGTGCCCTGGCGCCGAACCGTGCGTGGTAGTAACAGTGGCCCGGGTTAGTGGGGCGTGAAGGCCCCGTGGGCCTGGTGGCAGGCCCTTGTGGCCACGTGCTGGCCGGTGAGGGGCGCGCCCAGGCATTGGCTGCCAGGTCCGGAGTGACGTCGCGGCTGGAGTGAGCGGACAGCAGCTTGTCGGCCTCATCGGCCAGTGCTTCCAGGTTCGTGAGGCCGGACGCCACGATCGCTGGGCGGATGCTGAGAGGGAGCTGGCGGATGAACAGTGTGCGGAAGAGGGATCCGGGTGGGATCTCGTCGGTGAGGGAGAGCATGTGGGAGAGGAGGTCTGACGGTAAGGCATCACCGAGGCCTGGAAGGTCGAGGAGGTGGCAGTTTCGCTGATATGCCGAGGCCGTAAATTTTTTTAGGAGCGCTGCCTTGAGATGTGCGTACTTGCCTTCCTCTGGTGGGTTCTGCAGCGTTGTCCAAACCTTCGAAACTGTGGCGCTACCGAGTGATGTGACGAGATAGTCGTACTTCGTCCCATCTGTGGTGATGCGTTGCAGCCGGAAGCGCGATTCAGCTTGGAGAAACCAGGCTTCGGGCTGGTTTTCCCAAAACTCCGGCAGTTTCACGGAAACTGCGTTCGTGTCCGCCATTGCAGTGCTCGGAATACGTTCTGAGCGTCGGGGTCACCAATGTTGAGGCTGCCACGAAACACGAATTAAGGCTGAATCCATGTGTGTTAAACAAGAGACTTTTTAATCAACTGCATGGCACAAAATGGCTGAACAGAATGCTCCCAGAATTCACTGGAAAAAGCCTGAGGCCCCGCCCACTCCTGCCTTAAAGGTAAGGTGCCGATATATGCATCGATATATTGTCCACGGACGGAAAAGTGGAAATGCCCGTTTAGGTGGCGATCCGCCACACACACACCAATACACACACACACACCACACACACACACACACACACACACCAATACACACACACACACACACACACAACACACACACACACACACATACACACACACACACACACACACACACACACACCAATACACACACACACACACACACACACCAACACACACACACACCAATACACACACACACACACACACACACACCAATACACACACACACACACCAATACACACACACACACACCAATACACACATACACACAGCACACACACACACACGGAAAGGGAAATCCTGTTTGACAAACCTATTAGAGTTCTTTGAGGATGTAACTAGTGGAGTAGACAAAGGGGAACCAGTAGATGTGGTGTATCTGGATTTTCAGAAGGCCTTCGATAAGGTCCCACACAAGAGGTTGGTGAACAAAATTAGGGCACATGGAATTGGGGGTAATATACTAGCATGGATTGAGAATTGGTTAACAGACAGAAAACAAAGAGTAGGGATAAACGGGTCTTTTTCAGGATGGCAGGCTGTGACTAGTGGGGTACCGCAAGGATCGGTGCTTGGGCCCCAGCTATTCACAATCAATATCAATGATTTGGATGAGTGGACTAAATGTAACATTTCCAAATTTGCTGATGATACAAAGCTAGGTGGCGGTGTCAGTTGTGAAGAGGATGTGAAGAGGCTTCAAGGGGATCTCGACAGGCTCAGTGAGTGGGCGAGAACATGGCAGATGGAATATAATGTGGATAAATGTGAAGTTATCCACTTTGGTAGAAAAAACAGAAAGGCAGAGTATTTCCTAAATGGTGAAAGATTGGGGAATGCAGATGCTCAAAGGGATATGGGTGTCCTTGTACATGAGTCACTGAAAGTGAATGTGCAGGTGCAGCAAGCCATTAGGAAGGCAAATGGTATGCTGGCCTTCATTACAAGAGGATTTGAGTACAGGAGTAAAGAAGTTTTACTCCAATTATATAGGGCCCTGGTGAGACCACACCTGGAATACTGTGTACAATTTTGGTCTCCTTACCTGAGGAAGGATATACTTGCCATAGAGGGAGTGCAACGAAGGTTCACGAGATTGATTCCTGGGATGGTGGGACTGTCGTATGAGAAGAGATTGAGTAAACTAGGCCTGTATTCTCTTGAATTCAGAAGAATGAGAGGGGATCTCATTGAAGCATACAATATTATTACAGGGCTTGATAGGGTGGATGCTGTGAGAATGTTTCCCTTGGCTGGGGAGTCTAGAACCAGGGGCCACAGCCTCAGGATAAAGGGTAGGCCATTCAGGACTGAGATGAGAAGAAGTTTCTTCACACAGATGGTGGTGAATCTTTGGAATTCTCTACCCCAGAGGGCTGTGGAGGCTCAGTCATTGGGTATATTCAAAACAGAAGTCGATAGATTTCTGACTAGTAAAGGCATCAAGGGATATGGCGATAGGGCCGGTGAATTGAGTTGAGGCAGAAGATCAGCCATGATCTCATTGAATGGCGGAGCAGGCTCGAAGGGCCGACTGGCCGACTCCTGCTCCTATTTCTCATGTTCTTATGTTCTTAGACACAGAAATACACACACACCGATGCACGCACACACCGACGTGCACACACACCAACACAGACAGACACACCAATACAAACACACACCAACCAGGAAGATGGTTGTGGTGGTTGAAGGTCAATCATCACAGCTCCAGGACATCGCTGCAGGAGTTCCTCAGAGCAGTGTCCTAGGCCCAACGATTTTCAGCTGCTTCATCAATGACCATCCCTCCATCATAAGGTCAGAAATGGGGCTGTCGCTGATGACTGTACAGTGTTCAGTGCCATTCACAACTCCTCAGATAATGAAGCAGTCCATGCCCGCATGCAACAAGACCTGGACGACGTTCAGGCTTGGGCTGATAAGTGGCAGGTAACATTCGCACCATAGAAGTGCCAGGCAATGACTATCTCCAACAAGCGAGAGTCTAACCACCACCCCTTGACATTCAACGGCATTACCATCGCCAAATCTCCCACCATCAATATCCTGGGGGTCACCATTGACCAGAAACTTAACTGGACCAGCCACATAAATACTGTGGCAACAAGAGCAGATCAGAGGCTGGGTATTCTGCGGCGAGTGTCTCACCTCCTGACTCCCCAAAGCCTTTCCACCATCTACAAGGCACAAATAAGGAGTGTGATGGAATACTCTACTTGCCTGGATGAGTGCAGCTCCAACAACACTCAAGAAGCTCGACACCATCCAGGACAAAGCAGCCCGCTTGATTGGCACCCCATCCACCACCTTAAACATTCACTCCCTCCACCACCGGCGTACCATGGCTGCAGTGTGTACCATCTACAAGATGCACTGCAGCAACTCGCCAAGGCTTCTTCGGCAGCACCTCCCAAACCCGCGACCTCTTCCACCTAGGACAAGGGCAGCAGGCGCATAGGAACACCACCACCTCCAAGTTCCCCTCCAAGTCACACACCATCCTGACTTAGAAGTATATCGCTGATCCTTCATCGTTGCTGGGTCAAAATCCTGGAACTCCCTACCTAACAGCACTGTGGGAGTACCTTCACCACATGGACTGCAGTGGTTCAAGAAGGCGGCTCACCACCACCTTCTCTAGGGCAACTAGGGATGGGCAATAAATGCTGGCCTTGCCAGCGACGCCCACATCCCATAAAAACGAATAAAAAAAAAACACACACGCACCCCAACACACCAACAGCAACACACACACACACACACACCAACATACACAATACACACAGCAACAAAAGCTTGTATTTATATAGCGCCTTTAATGTAATAAAATGTCCCAAGGTGCTGCACAGGACTATTTTAAGACAAAAAATTTGACAACGAGCCACATAAGGATAAATTAGAGCAGGTGACCAAAGGCTTGGTCAAAGAGGTAGGTTTTAAGGAGCGTCTTAAAGGAGGAAAGAGAGGTAGCGAGGCGAAGAGGTTTAGGCAGGGAATTTCAGAGCTTAGGGTCTAGGCAACAGAAGGCACGGCCACCAAAGGTTGAGCGATTATAATCAGGGATGCTCAAGAGGGCAGAATTAGAGGAATCATAGAATCATAGAAAGTTACAGCACGGAAGGAGGCCATTTTGGCCCATTGTGGCCGCGCCGGCCAACAAAGAGCTATCCAGCCTAATCCCACTTCCCAGCTCTCGGTCCGTAGCCCTGCAGGTTAGAGCATCCCAAGTGCACATCCAAGTACTTTTTAAATGTGGTTAGGGTTCCTGCCTCTACCATCCTTTCAGGCAGTGAGTTCCAGACCCCCACAACCCTCTGGGTGAAGAAATTTCCCCTCAAATCCCCTCTAAACCTTCCACCAATTACTTTAAATCTGTGCCCCCAGATTTTTGACACCTCTGCTAAGGGAAATAGGTCTTTTCTATCCACTTTATCTCGGCCCCTCATAATTTTATACACCTCAATAAGGTCGCCCCTCAGCCTCCTCTGTTCCAAGGAAAACAAACCCAGCCTATCCAGTCTTTCCTCATAGCTAAGATTCTCTACTCCCGGCAACATCCTTGTAAATCTCCTCTGTACCCTCTAGTGCAATCACATCTTGCCTGTAATGTGGTGACCAGAACTGTATGCAGTACTCTAGCTGAGGCCTAACTAGTGTTTTATACAGTTGAAGCATAACCCCCCTGCTCTTGTATTCTATGCCAATAAAGGCAAGCATTCCGTATGCCTTCTTAACCACCTTATCTACCTGGCCTGCTACCTTCAGGGATCTGTGGACATGCACTCCAAGGTCCCTTTGTTCCTCTACACTACTCAGTGTCCTACCATTTAATGTGTATTCCCTTTCCTTGTTAGCCCTCCCCAAATGCATTACCTCACACTTCTCCGGATTGAATTCCATTTGCCACTGTTCTGCCCACCTGACCAATTTATTGATATCTTCCTGCAGTCTACAGCTTCCTTCTTCAGTATCAATCACACAGCCGATTTTAGTATCATCTGCAAACTTCTTAATCGTACCCCCTATATTCAAGTCTAGATCGTTGATATATACCACAAAAAGCAAGAGACCTAGTACTGGGCCCTGCGGAACCC
>CM059442.1:2314222-2389222 GCA_030390025.1 Squalus acanthias | reverse complement strand
TTCAGGAGAACTTTTTTAGCCAGTATGTAGCAAGCCCAACAAGAGAGGGGATGGTTCTGGACCTAGTTTTAGGGAATGAAGCTGGGCAGGTGGAAAGGGTATCAGTGGGAGAGCATATTGGTGCTAGTGATCATAATTCAGTTAGATTTAGGATAGTTATGGAAAAGGACAAGGACAGACCAGGAATAAAAGTTCTCAATTGTGGAAAAGCTAATTTTACTAAGCTGAGAGGTGATTTAGCCAAAGTGGACTGGAGACAGAAACTTGAAGGTAAATCAGTGTCAGAGCATTCAAGGAGAAGATAGTGAGGGTTCAGAGCAAGTATGTTCCCTTAAAGAAAAAGGGTGGGACTAACAAATCTAGAGCTCCCTGGATGTCAAAGGGCATACAGGGTAGGATAAAGAAAAAAAGGGAAGCTTATGACAGATAGTCAATACCGCAGAAAACCGAGAGGAGTATAGAAAGTGCAGGGGTGAAATTAAAAAGGAAATTAGGAAAGCAAAGAGAGGGCATGAAAAAATATTGGCAAATAAAATCAAGTAAAACTCAAAGATATTTTATTAAGAGCAAGAGTATAACTAAAGTAAGAGTCGGGCTTATTAGGGACCATAAAGGTAACCTGTGTGTGGAGGCGGAAGACATGGGTATGGTTCTTAATGAATACATTGCGTCTGTTTTCACAAAAGAGAGGGACGATGCAGATGTTGCAATCGGAGGAGGAGTGTGAAATATTAGATGAAATAAACATAGTGAAAGTATTAAGGGGTTTAGCATCTTTGAAAGTGGATAAATCCCCAGGCCCGGATGAAATGTATCTCAAACTGTTAAGAGAAGTAAGAGAGGAAATAGCAGAGGCTCTGACCATCATTTTCCAATCCTCTCTGGCTACAGGTGTGGTGCCAGAGGACTGCTAACGTGGTACCGTTGTTTAAAAAGGGAGAAAGGGATAGGCCGAGTAATTACAGGCCAGTCAGCCTAACCTCGGTGGTGGGAAAATTATTGGAAAAATTCTGAGGGACAGGATAAATCTTCATTTATAAAGACACAGATTAATCAGGGACAGTCAGCATGGATTTGTCAAGGGAAGGATGTGTCTGACTAACTTGATTGAATTTTTTGAGGAGGCAACAAGGAGGGTCGATGAGGGTAGTGCGTTTGATGTAGTCTATATGGATTTTAGCAAGGCTTTTGATAAGGTCACACATGGCAGACTGGTCATGAAAGTAAAAGCCCATGGGATCCAAGGCAAAGTGGCAAGTTGGATCCAAAATTGACTCAGAGGCAGGAAACAAAGGGTAATGATCGAAAGGTGTTTTTGTGACTGGAAGGCTGTTTCCAGTGGGGTTCCGCAGGGCTCAGTACTGGGTCCTCTGCTTTTTGTGGTTTATATCAATGATTTGGACTTGAATGTAGGAAGTATGATTAAGAAGTTTGCAGATGATACAAAAATTGGCCGTTGTGGTTGATAATGAAGAAGGAAGCTGTAGACTGCAGGAAGATATCAATGGACTGGTCAGGTGGGCAGAACAGTGGCAAATGGAATTCAATCTGGAGAAGTTTGAGGTAATGCATTTGGGGAGGGCTAACAAGACAAGGGAATACACTATAAATGGTAAGACACTGAGTAGTGCAGAGGATCAGAGGGACCTTGGAGTGCATGTCCACAGATCCCTGAAGGTAGCAGGACAGGTAGATCAGGTGGTTAAGAAGGCATATGGGGTACTTGCCTTTATTAGCCGAGGCATAGACTATAAGAGCAGGAAGGTTATACTTGAACTGTATAAAACACTAGTTAGGCCGCAGCTAGAATACTGCGTGCAGTTCTGGTCACCACATTACAGGAAGGATGTGATTGCACTAGAGGGGGTGCAGAGGAGATTTACAAGGATGTTGCCTGGGCTGGGGAATTTTAGCTATGAGGAAAGATTGGATAGGCTGGGGTTGTTTTCTTTGGAACAGAGGAGGCTGAGGGGAGACCTAATTGAGGTGTATAAAATTATGAGGAGCCTAGATAGAGTGGATAGGAAGGACCTATTTCCCTTAGCAGAAGGGTCAATAACCAGGGGGCACAGATTTAAAGTAATCGGTCGGAGGTTTAGAGGGGATTTGAGGAGAAATTTCTTCACCCAGAGGGTGGTGGGGGTCTGGAACTCACTGCCTGAAAGGGTGGTAGAGGCAGAAACCCTCATCACATTTAAAAAGTACTTGGATATGCACCTGAAGTGCCGTAACCTACAAGGCTACGGACCAAGAGCTGGAAAGTGGGATTAGGCTGGATAGCTCTTTGTCGGCCGGCACGGACAAGATGGGCCGAATGGCCTCCTTCTGTGCTGTAAATGTCTATGATTCTATTCTATGAATCATCAACATCTGCCATCTGAAAAAATAGGGCAGAGCTTATGGTCTGAATGAGACAGACACACACACGCACCAATACACACACACCAACACACAAACACACACCAGTACACACATACACACCAACACACACACACCAACACACAAATACACACACAGAAACACACACACACCAACACACACCCCAATACCAACACACACACAAACACACACACCAACACACTCATCAACACCAACACACACTGATACACACACAGGGAGGGTAGTGTTGTCAGGTTGTGGGGAGTGTTGAGCGCAGTGGGGAGGGCTGGGGAGTGTTGGGAGGGGTGGGGAGTGTTGAGCGAGGTGGGGGAGGGGGACAGGTGAACACTTGTACGCACCGTTGCTGCTATTGTGAGGTAATTGACTTTCTTTCTGCATTGCACCCTGGTGGTGATACTGGTGGCACGGTCTCTATCAGGCCCGTTGAATGGTGGTCCTGGGGAAGCTCCTGGGGAGCAGTGGCTCCCTCATTGCTCTCACTTCCTCCACAAGGAGCTCGAGAGAGAGAGAGAGGTGCCTGAAGAGTGCCGCGTGGGTGGGGGTGAGTGGGCAGCCCTTTGACTCACCTGTCTTGCCAAAAAGTGTCCAATGTTGTCCAAGCAAATATCCAAGTTGGGGATGCAGCCTCGCTGTAAACGGGCAGCGGGAGTGGTGTGGAAATTGCGCGCATCATGTGGGTGGGCTGGCGGATTCCCAGCACGATCGGGAGGGCAGCCTGTCAATCGTATTAAAATGGGGCCCAGGTGTTAAAATTGCCCATGCCTCATGCTGATGATGAGGTTTGTTCCCCCACCCGTTTCCCGGTTGATTTGTGTTAAACTCGGGGCTATAATTCCTCGGGCCTTCCTCAGGAACCTGGGCTGTATCTCATCAGGCTCTGGCGCTTTATCTTCCTTTAGCCTAACTAACTTATCGAAAATGTTCCTTTCATACATCATAATATCGCTGATGTTGCCCTCAAGCCCTGAGGATCCAACCCCTCCCCATTAGGAATATTAGCAAATGAGTTAAAGCAAGTTCGGGGGCTGCTCAGGATTTTACCCAGGATGCACAGTTGGGGGGAGGGGAGGACAAGAAGATGACGTTCATCCAAATTGTTGCACTTTGAACTACTGACCCCTAACCAGCCCCGCTCTGTCCTGGAGGGTCTATAGCTGGATGTTGTGAACCATCCTGGGTTAAAATCATCTTTACTCCAGTGTGATCCTGGTTCAGAATGGGTGTGAAAGCTGAGTCGACAGTAGTCCCTGTGCCAGAACTTGGGCACAGCCTCTTCTCCCTCAACACCAGTAAGCTGCTAAATTCACAGTCGTTTCTCTGTTCTTTCAAGTTCTATACAATAATTTGAAACGGCTATTCCAACTATTTATAGACAGCTCATATTATCAACAGGGTTTTCACACACCAGCCTACTCCCTAGACTCAAGGGGAACAAAAGGGGAGAATCAGGTGTCAGATTGAAGACCACATTACCTCTGTTCTAATAAAACATTCTTAACATTGGGAGTAAGTTACACCCTCTCAAGAGTTGGGACAGAGGCTCCCTGGGGCAGTTAATATTTACACAGGCCCCCACACAGAGGGTGGAGTTTGCAAACCTCAAGGACTTCAAGCATTTAACAATTCAATGTTTTATTGTTCTACTTCTTGATGTAGGAGGGACTTGTTCTCCCAAATCTTCGCTTTATGGTCTCCTCATAGGACATGCCAGCCATAACAAAGCTACAGCTCACAGACCTCTACCACCCCATGACTGCAAGGAGAAAGTGAACAAATGACCTGAGGTGGCCTTTCTTCCCTCGTCACATGATGTCTGCTCAGTGCCTGGCCCACCGACCACACACTGTCTCAGGCCACTGCCAGGACCAGTGCCCAGTAGTGTACCCCAGACCATCACTCCTTCCTGTACCCCTTCACTGGCCAGCTGGAAATCGAAAACCACAGACCATTCTGACTATCCAACAGCCTCAGGACTCTCGGCACTTGGTCCCAGCTCCTGATCACACGCCAGCCTAGTCCTCAACCTCCAGGTAATCCGAAAGGTGTCAGCTGTGGTTTCTCTGTTCCCAGGTAGGTCCCCAGCATCAGCCAGCTCCACATTGCCTCCCAGAATGCTCGCTCCCTTACAAATAAGGCCCTCGCTATCCATAGCCGTTTGACATCTTGGACCTGACAGAATCACGGCACCTATTAAATACTAAAAGAATGCTTTGCATCATGAGAATTTGGAGCAGGAGTAGGCCATACGGCCGTCAATCTTCAGTCTTGAAGAAGGACAATCCTAGTAACTACAGGCAGTAGTTGAACATCAGTGGTGGGTAAAGTTTTAGAAACAATAATCAAGGAAAAAATTAATGGGCACTTGGAGAGATTTAAGCTAATTAAGGAGAGCCAGCACGGATTTGTAAAAGGCAGATCGTGTTTGACTAATCTAATTGAATTTTTTGATGAAGTAACAGAGAGGATTGATGAAGGGAATGCAATGGATGTTGTCTACATGGATTTTTGGAAGGCGTTTGACAAAGTACCACACAGAAGGCTGGTTAACAAAATTGAGGCTCATGGAATAGGTGGGTCACTGGCAGCTTGGATAAGGAATTGGCTTAAGGACAGAAAACAGCGAGTTGTGGTAAATGGCTGTTTTTCAGACTGGAGGATGGTAGACAGTGGTGTTCCCCAAGGGTCAGTGCTGGGGCCACTGCTTTATTTGATATATATAAATGACCTGGATATTGGAATACAGAGTAGAATTTCTAAATTTGCCGACAACACCAAACTTGGAGGTGTGGCAAACAGTGATGATGATACCAATCGACTGCAACAGGACATAGAAAGGCTAGCAGAATGGGCAGACAAGTGGCAGATGGAATTTAATACAGAGAAGTGTGAGGTGATGCATTTTGGCAGAAGGAACAGGGAGAGGCAATATACACTTAATGGCACAGTTTTAAAGAGTGTGCAGGGACAGAGGGACCTGGGAGTTAATGTGCATAGGTCCCTGAAGGTGGCAGGACATATTGAGAGAGTGGTTAACAAAGCATATGGGATCTTGGGCTTCATAAATAGAGGTATTGAGTACAAAAGTAGAGAAGTTATGCTGAACCTTTATAAAGCACTGGTTAGGCCACAACTGGAGTATTGCGTCCAGTTCTGGTCACCACACTTTAGAAAGGATATGAAGGCCCTTGAGAGGGTGCAGAGGAGATTTACCAGAATGGTTCCGGGGATGGGGGATCTTAGCTACAAGGACAGGTTGGAGAAGCTGGATTTGTTTTCATTAGAGCAAAGGAGGTTGAGGGGTGATTTGATATGGGTGTACAAGATTATGACGGGTTTGGATAGGCTAGATGGGGAAAGGCTGTTCCCACGAGTTGATGGTACAAGGACTAGGGGACACAGATTTAAGGTTTTGGGTAAGAGATACAGGGGGGATGTGAGGAAAAACTTTTTTACGCAGCGAGTGGTGAGGACCTGGAACTCGCTGCCGACGGAAGTGGTGGAAGCGGAGACTGATTGGATTGCTCTACAGAGAGCTGGCACAGACTCGATGGGCCGAATGGCCTCCTTTTGTGCCATTATGACTCTATGGGGCCGATTTTGCCAGTGCTCAGGGGTCGGGTTTGGAGGCGGGACTGCTGGCAAAATCAAAAAGATTGGCAGCGGTTACCAAACCCGCTTCCAAGCCGCCTCCAATCAATCTTCCTGGGAGTTGGGTTCCTGATTTGCGCAGGGACCCGACTCCTAGTGGTGGGAAGAGGATTATAGGCACTTAACGGTTTGTTAACAGGTAGTTAAGAGGCTTTTTCCAATTTTGCCAGGTCGACTGCGGGCTTCCCGACATCCGGACTCCACGCCAGGTAAGTGTGGCGTGCTGTGAGTCGACTGTAAGGTTTCTTCATTGATGACAGCTGCAGAAGGGGTGTGAAGGATCCAATGGTGCACTGGTGAGTTTCAGAGGTAAGGAAATGCTGGGAAAAAATTTTTAATGTATTTAGACTTTTCTGTAGGTAATAAGGTTTGAAGTGTTTGCGTAGTCCCAGCTCATTGGGAGAACCTCTCTCACCAGTGACAGATTGATTCTGTAACCTCACCTGCTGCTACCATCTGTTTTATCCTAAGGAGAGAGTCTCTTGAGAGCCTGGGTGCAAGGGTACACCTTTGTACAGTGTTTGCAGCACCTCAATCATCTGTCAAACAAATATGACCCTTTAAGAAAGCCGGCAGGTGACACGTCATCAACTGACGTCATCTGACACTGGCTTTCTCTTAATTGGCTGGCAAGCCCGCAGGGCGGGCTTAACAAGGCCAATTGACACAAAATAGCATCTGTGCGTCAGGCGTCGTTGGGGGCGGGATCGGAACCCACAAATCAGCTGACCCACTCCCAACTCGCCTCTTCAGGTAAGATCGTGGCCGATGACTCTAAAAGTACTTCATTGGCTGTAAAGCGTTTTGAGACGTCCGGTGGTCGTGAAAGGCGCTATATAAATGCAATCTTTCTTTCTATGATACTCAACTGACAGCATTAAGTAGTGCCATCCATGAAATTATTATTAAAATAGTTGAGGATGTCGCCAGATAGAGTGAGGAACCTTGAAACCGGTCAGGCTGTCCGAGGTCCTAAACGAAATGGGACAGGTGCTGTGTGAGCCCATTACCTTTAATCAGTGGAGTCAGGGACTGTTCCCTCAGACTGGGAGGAGGCTAATGTAGTTCCAATATTTAAGAAGGGGATAAGGCAGAACCGGGTAACCATCGGCCCATTAGCCAGCCTTCAGTAATAGGGACGATGCTCGATGGAATCATTTGGGATGTCCCCCTATATGGGATGTCCCCTTATATGGGATGTCCCCTTATATGGGATGTCCCCTATATGGGATGTCCCCTTATATGGGATGTCCCCTATATGGGATGTCCCCCTATATGGGATGTCCCTTATATGGGATGTCCCCCTATATGGGATGTCCCCCTATATGGGATGTCCCTTATATGGGATGTCCCCCTATATGGGATGTCCCTTATATGGGATGTCCCCCTATATGGGATGTCCCTTATATGGGATGTCCCCTATATGGGATGTCCCCCTATATGGGATGTCCCTTATATGGGATGTCCCCTATATGGGATGTCCCCCTATATGGGATATCCCCTATATGGCTACAGACAGGAAGGTCTTATCAGGGACACCCAACATGGCTTCCGGAATAGGTCGTATTTTACAAATCCGATTGAAAAAAATAGAAAGACTTCCATTTCTACAGCGTCTTTCACGACCTCAGGACGTCCCAAAGCGTTTTACAGCCAATGGAGTACTTTTGAAGCGTAGTCACTGTTGTAATGTGGGAATAGTTTAGTAGGAATAATGTAGTAATATTGAATGGTTTGAAGAAGTCACCAGGTTAGCCTTTATACCAACCAGGCCAGCAAGTTACAAGATTACTGGGCGACAGGGGCAATCCCCTCCAGACATGGCTGAACTCCTGTCTGGAACCCGGGCACAGCCACAGAGCAGGCCGACAATGAGAGCCACGATACCATAGGGAACATCATCGAGCAGACAATCAGCGTCCTCAAGCAATAATTCCGCGGCCCGGACCGTTCGGGAGGAGCTTTGCAGGACAGCCCCGAGCGGGTAGCTAGAGTCGTGGTCGTCTGCTGCATGCTGTATAACTTCGCCATCATGAGGGAGTAGCCCTTATCACCACCTGGGAAACAGGAGGAGGAGGAGGAGGAACAGGAGGAGGAGGAGGAGGAACAGGAGGAGGAGGAGGAACAGGAGGAGGAGGAGGAGGAGGAACAGGAGGAGGAGGAGGAACAGGAGGAGGAGGAGGAGGAGAGTAGTAGGCAGAGTAGACAGATTGTGACATCAATCAGCGTGTAATGCTGATTTGACGCCAGTGCCAATGTTCCCTGTAATTTTTTGGGGGGCTGCGCGGCTAATTTAAAATTCCACACATGCGTTTTTTCTATTTAAGAGCCGGCTCACCAGCTGCGTGGGACCTTCCGAGCACTGCGCAGCCACGTAGCTTAAAAGGAACATTGGCCAGCTCTGCCATTTTCAACCTCAACGCACCAGCTAATGCCCTCTCTTAACCTCGCCCAGCTGAACATGCATTCAGTAGCAGGAAAGACCCCCCACCAGCGTTATTTAAATGGATCATCACCTACCTAGTGTGCCATTGACTGAACACACATCACTTTGCGGGCACCGCATCTCAATTCAGTGATGTACCACAACTGGTGAGGCGAGGGGGGGAGCAAGAGGTGCATGCTTACACAATGTGCAGCTTGTAAATCAGAAGAGATTGTGGGATGAGGGGGAGTGGACTGTGAAGGAGGATACCATCATCTTCAATTGATTCAGCCCCACCGCTGGCCACCGCCTCAGCAACATCCCTCCCAATAATGGCCAGCACCGGCTCCTCCATCAGGATGAGGTTATGTAGGCACGCCTATGCCCCTTCGGGTAGCCCCTGCTGCCTCCTGTTATGCACCACTCTTCTCAAGAAAGTGTGAAGAGTGAAGAACCAGTCTTTGCATTGTAACTTCGGCACATTTTTGGATCGCGCGTAGCGAGATAATTTTTTGTGTGGACTGGTGGATGAGCGCAAGTTTCTGAACACTTCAAACCTAATGTTTAACATAGCATGCAAAATTGCCCTATCTATGGAGATGGCATCTAAGAATGCTAGGGAGCTCTGTCCAACTCAAGTGCAGCTGAGGTCTACAGTCACAAAGCCACCATTGAACCTAAAGCTGCGAGACTGAGTCAAAAGCATGTTGGTGAGAGCAGTTTAGTGAATTGTTTTCGCTGCAATGGAAATCACTCACCACAGTCCTGCCAATACAGAAATGCAAAGTGTTTTCACTGCCAGAAGCAAGGCCATATTTCAACAGCTTGCAGAGCTAGATCGAAAGCAGGAAGTAAGAACCATTCTAGTGGCAATGCAAAGCAGCAACAACAAAAGGGAGGAGTTCACAATATTGAAGTGAGCACACCTGATGTTGAAGAACTCGGCATCTACAGTATCTATGCCACTAGTGGCAACGGTAGCAGTCGTGAGAAAGACTTCCATACAAAACTTTTGATCAACGAACAACATATTAAAAACTTCCTCTGGTAAATCCAGTCAGTAAAGCTGCCTATTATTGTAGTGAGCTACAACAACAGGCCAACTCACATGGGCAAAGACTGGTTGAGAAAGTTAAAACTAGAGTACAAAAAAGTCTTCAGTGTAGATGCTTCAAAGAAATGACTCGGCACAATGCTGAACAAGTATAAAAGCAGACAGTTATGAGGGCATCACTGGGTATGACGCGCATATCCGCATCAAGTCCAATGCGAAGCCTGTCTATTGTAAGGCAAGGCCGGTCCCCTGTGTGTTGAAGAGTCAGGTGGAGGAAGAGCTAGCAAAGTTCAGAGAAAATGACGGGCTAGTACAAACTGACAAAAGTGAATGGGCTATCCCGATTATGGTAGTGCCCAAAGCAGACAAAACTGTACGCTTGTGCGGTGACTACAAAGTTACTATCAGCCAATCAGTTGACGATGGGCAGTACCCGTTACCTACATCACAGGATTTGTATGCAGCACTCTCTGGGTCAAAGGTTTTCTCCAAGCTTGACCTGTCACACGCTTACGCTCAGCTGAATGTCGACAAAGAGAGTCAACAGTATCTCGACATCAACACACACAAGGGACTGTACTCATACACCAAGCTGCCGTATGGTGTAAAGTCCTCCCCCAAAATCTTCCAGGCTATGATGGATAAGATTTTGCAAGGAGTTCCAAATTGCTTATGCAATCAAGACGATGTGCTTATCGCAACAAGCAGCGAGGAAGAAAATCTAGAAGTGTTAGATATAGTGCTTCAAAGGTTGAATCCCCACAACATCAAATTGAAAAGGAGCAAATGTGCTTTTGTGCAGCCCGAGGTTGTGTACCTTGGTCTGAAAGTTGATGCAAATGGATTGCAACCAGTGAAGGAAAAGGTTGATGCTGTCATCAATGCTCCAAAGCCACAGAACGTGTCTGAGTTAAGATCTTTCCTTGGAATGGTCCAGTACTACACACGTTTCTTACCTGAGTTAGTGACCATGTTAGCACCATTGCACGAGCTCCTCAAGAAGGATGTCCAGTGGAAGTGGATGAAAGCTCAACAGGAAGCTTACGACACTTGTAAGAGAAGTCTCTCTAGTGATGATCTCCTTGTGCACTACGACACACAGCGTGAGCTTAAGTAAGCTAGGGTGTGGGAGCTGTCATAAGCCACGTAATGGATGACAGCCAAGAGAAACCAATTGCGTTTGCATTGCGAATCCTCGCAAAGAGCGAAAGAAACTACGTGCAAATTGAAAACAAGAACTCGCCATAGTGTTTGGAATCAAGAAATTCCAACAGTTCCTGATCAGCAGAAAGTTTACCCTGATAACCGATCACAAACCGCTCCTAGCAATAATGGGGCCCAAATCTGCCATCCCTGCAATGGCCGCATCAAGAATGCAACGTTGGGCAGTGTTGTTGTCACAATATGACTACACGATTGAATATTGCACTTCAAAGCAAAACACAATCGCAGATGCCTTGTCCAGGTTGCCACTGATTCCAGATGAGACTCAAAAGGACTCAGTACTGAAAAGAGTGTATGAAAACACCTTGGGGGAAAAATTGAGTCGTGCCGCAGCGCCACGCACTGTGGCACATCGCGCCGCGGTACTGCAGGCCTTCCTCCCATTCTTAGAGGGGAGGGGCCTTGCGCAGCGGGGCTCAGCTGGGCCACCAGGGATCGGAGTGCCGGCAAAAGAGCCCGGCACTCAAGAGAAGTGCCGGGCTCACGGACCGCAGCCGGCACTCTGCGGGGGGGCTTCACAGAAGGCCAGGGACAGCAAAGCGGGCAGGTGCTGGCAGGCGGCCAGCAACAAAAATGGCTGCCCGGCACCTCGCCTTTAATTAGCCTCTTAGGGCGCTAACGGGAGGCGCAAAGCAACCGAATTTTTTCCCCTTGAATGGATGGACTGATCAGTGTATGGACACAGAATTGAAGCCATTCCATAACCGTCATACTGAATTGTCTTGTGAGCAAGGTTGTATCAAGTGAGAGATAGAATTCTGTCCGAACTTCATACTGAACATCCAGGGATCGTCAGTATGAAATCAATTGCAAGAAGCTTTGTTTACTGGCCTGGATTGGACAGTGATCTTAAATCACTTGTCAGCAAATGCAGCGTTTGCCAAAATTGCAGAAACAAACCACCCAAAACTCCACTACAACCCTGGTCATGGCCAAGTAGACCTTTTCAGAGAGTACCTGTAAACTTCTGTGAGAAAGCAAATGATTATTTCCTGGCACTTGTAGATAGTCGCTCAAAGTGGATTGAAGTGAAACATATAGGTTCAACCCAGTCTGAGATAGAAACAGGATCATCTTTGAGTTCAGAACCAAAACAAAACAGTCTGAAAATCGGTTCAACACCAGAACCCTCTGTAAGGAGATCAGGAAGGCTCCACAAACCTATTATTAAACTGGATTTGTAGTTCATTTAATAGAAAAAAAGCCAAGAGTTTTTGTTATGTGTTACTTGTAATGCTGAGAAAAGTGGGACCATAGTTTTGTTGTATTTGAGAGGGGAATATGTACATTTATTTTAGGGGGAAAGCAGTGTAATGTATTATCACATGGTTTGGTATGAGCATGCTCATTTCGCTCTGGCCTAGTAAAGCAAGCGCATGGACTAGCAACTCATCGTGTCTCTGTCCTTCATTTGTTCCACCCAAGTATATTACACCCTCCCCTCCCCTGATTGGCCGGGTGTGAGCGATGGCCTGTTGTTGCTCTGCAATGATCTTTGTTGCCCTGGAGCTTGTTTGATGCAATTGTGACATCACTGAGCCGCTCAATGAGCTCAGAGGGTTGTGTATTGTGAGATATAGGGCTAAAAATTGAGTAGCGCCCCGTTTGGGGCGTTAACTTCGCCAGGGCGCTACTTTTAGCGCCCTGGAAAAATTAGCGCCCCCGTGGCCGAAATTGAATGGTAGCATCCCAAGAGGGAAGCGGGGCGCTACTGGAAGCACCCCGCATCCCTCTTGGGGCACTGCGAGTCAATATCGCGGTGCTACATGCCGCAGCGCTGCGGCACATCGCGCCGCGGTATTGCAGGCCTTCCTCCCCTTCTTAAAAGGGAGGGGCCTTGCACAGTGCGACCCAGGGCCCAGCTGGGCCCCCGGGGATCGGGAGTGCCGGCAAAAGAGCCCAGCACTAGAGAAGTGCCGGGCTCTTGGAGTGCACTCGGCACTCCGTGGGGGGGGGGACGTTTCAGGAGGCCGGGGACGGGATCGCAGGCAGGTGGCCAGCAACAAAAATGGCCGCCCCACACCTCGCCTTTAAATTGCGCCTCCCTGGCCGCAGGTAGGCCCACCTTGACCCCGTCGGACATAGCATCCGGCGGTAAGACAGGGGGCACTCCCGAAGATCGCGGCTGGGGCGCTGCGCACGGCGATGATGTCATCGCCGGCAGCGCAGCACTGCAGGGCGCTACCGGTTAGCGCCGCCGCTAACCTCCCGCTGAATTTCACAGGAGGCGTGGGCGGCACCTCACCCGGGCGCTAGTTGCTTTGCGCCCCATTAGGGCGCTAACGGGAGGCGCAAAGCAACCGAATTTTTAGGCCATAATGTTTTGTCTCCTTCCCAACTAATTATTCTTTCACTGTCTCTCGATCTGAGAGGTTGTGCTCAATGTTTGAGAACAGATATCAATTTTTGATAACACATACTGATTTTTGAGAACAGATATCAATTTTTGATAACATAACGATTTTTGAGAACAGATTTTTTGAGAACAGATAACGATGTGGTTTTTTTAAAACAATTTTTGATAGATTATGCAAGCCCAAAGTTCTGAAAATTGAACAACCAGTTAGACTTCTTGTCCTATTCAATTCTATTTTCTTTTATTTAAATTCTCGGTCAGTGCTATTTGACACCGATGATGAGGTAATGGTGTTAGATTTTATTCTGAATTGTTTACTGTGAATCTCCTGTCAGGTGTGTTAGTGACCATGATGAACAATTTGCTTTAGTCCTTGCAAGAGGGAGGGGGACGTGTTTAAATTGGATAACCCCCAAAAACGAGTATGGGTATCATGGTGCGATGAATTGCAATGCAGGCAGCACGTTAAATTCGTGTTTAGATAGAGTAAATAAAGAGAATCTGTTTCCAATGGCTGAAGGGTCGCTATCCAGCGGGCACAGATTTAAAGTGATTTGCAAAAGGACCAGAGGCAACATGAGGAAAAACCTTTTTACACAACGAGTGGTCAGGATTTGGAATGCGCTGCCTGATAGGGGTGGATACAGATTCAATAGTAGCCTTCAAAAGGGAATTGCAGAAATACTTAAAGGAGAAAAATTGCCAGGATATGGAGAAAGAGCGGGGGAGTGGGACTAACTGGATTGTTCTTCAAATTGGCCGGCGCAGACTCGATGGGCTGAATGGCCTCCTTCTGTGCTGTACTATTCTATGATTCTATAACAGGAGGCAGCAGGAAAGAACTGGAGGAGGACAAGTGCGCCTGCATGTGTTAATCCCATGGAGGGGGCAGTGCTGGCCAACGTGGGAAAGAGCATCGCTGAGGCTGTAGCCACTGGTGGGGCTGGAGGGATCAATGATGAGGGTATCTGCACACCTAATCCTCCTTCTCTCATCCCACTTCACCCTCATCCCACAATCTCTTCTGATTCACAAGCTGCAGATGGTGTAAGCACACACGTCTTACTTTCTCCTGTCCCCTCATCGCAACGCAGGCAGTGAGGGGCAGGGATCGTACCAGCGGGGTGAGAGTAATCTCCCTTCACCCCGGCACAACCAGGAGCCCATCGCCATCTCCAATCCCCCACTCCCACTTTGGCGGGGATTGCGGGTGGGGGGTGGGGTTGGATGGGTAGGTGTTGGGTATGGGTTGGGTGGGGGGTGGGTGGGGTTGGATGGGTAGGTGTTGGGTATGGGTTGGGTATGGGTTGGGGTTGGATGGGTAGGTGTTGGGTATGGGTTGGGTGGGGGGGTGGGTGGGGTTGGATGGGTAGGTGTTGGGTATGGGTTGGGTATGGGTTGGGGTTGGATGGGTAGGTGTTGGGTATGGGTTGGGGTTGGATGGGTAGGTGTTGGGTATGGGTTGGGGTTGGATGGGTAGGTGTTGGGTATGGGTTGGATGGGGGGGTGTTGGGTATGGGTTGGGTGGGGGGGGTGGGGTTGGATGGGGGGGTGTTGGGTATGGGTTGGGTGGGGGGGTGGGGTTGGATGGGTAGGTGTTGGGTATGGGTTGGGTGGGGGGGTGGGGTTGGATGGGGGGGTGTTGGGTATGGGTTGGGTGGGGGGGTGGGGTTGGATGGGTAGGTGTTGGGTATGGGTTGGGTGGGGGGTTGGGTGGGGTTGGATGGGTAGGTGTTGGGTTTTGGTGGGGGGTGATGGAGGCCGGGCTTGGTGGGAAGGTGGAGGTGGATTTGGGGTGAGCGGGTGGGGGGTGATGGGGTGGGTTTGGGGGGTTTGGATGAGTACGGGTTGGGTTTGGGGGTGGGGTTGCGGGGGTGATGGAAGCCGGGCTGGGCGGCAAATCGCTGCTGTTATTCACAGCTGGTTTATGTTATGAAGAATGAGTCAAGTTGCCCTTTGAGCTCATTATGTGTAAGAAGCAGGGGAGGAGTCCCATGCTGTCAGTGCGAGGGGAGCTTTGGCCAGAGGCTTTCTTCTCCTGATGGGTGTCAGTAAGAATAATGCACCATTCACAGTCCAACTCATAGATCAACGCGGTCCAGCAGAGGCTGGACACCATCGATGTGTGAATGGAGCGACAGAAATTTGGAGGAGGGAAGAAAAGTAGCTTTATCTAACCTGCGTCTTTTTGCTTCCCACCTCAGTACCCTGACTCTGGGATTGTCGAAGGGATGTTCCTGGAGCCCTCATTCCATAGCCACTTGTTGGAATCTTGTGGAAGCAGTTTGTAGCAGGAGGGGTGGCTGGAGCAGTGTCCCGCACCTCAACTGCCCCCCTCGACCGACTCAAAATCTACCTCCAGGCAAAGTGTGAAGAGTGGTGGGAGCGAGGAGCTCACTGAACTCTGTAATAAAGTGACTGACAGCAATGAAGGAGGCGATTCAGCCCAACACTCCTGTCCCACAGCTCGCTCTTCAACTGGAGCTGCCTATGATGACCATGAAACTATCGGATTGTCGTAAAAACCCACCTGGTTCACTAGTGTCCTTTAGGGAGGGAAATCTGCCGTCCTTACCCGGTCTGGCCTATATGTGACTCCAGACCCATACCACCGTGGTTGACTCTTAACTACCCTCTGAAGTGGCCCAGCAAGCCACTCACCACCACCTTCTTGAGGGAAATTCGGGATGGGCAATAAATGCTGGCCTTGCCAGTGGCGGCCACATCCCAGGAATGAATTTTAAAAATCCCGTCTCGGATAATCAATCCTCAGTCTGTGCCCCATGTTGCTGATTCACCACCAGTGGGGATAATAGCTCACTATTTACTCTCAAAACTTTTCAGAATTTGGAAAATCTCCATTAGAATAGAATAAATGTTATAGAACAGAAAGAAACCATTTGCCCATTGCAGCAGCGCTGTCTCTCTCCCAGCTCTCCACAGAATCCCATTCTCCTGCCCTTTCCCCGGGCCCTTTAACATTTTTCTTTTTAAAATATTTATCCACTTCCCTTTTACAAACTACTCGGGATTCTGCCTTCCCCACAGTTTCTGGTCAGACATTCCATGTCCTAACTGTGAAAATATTGCTCCTAACCTCTCCCCATTGCTCTTTTGATGATCTTAAATTTATCCCTCTACTCACCGACTTGTGAAAGTAGTTCTTCTAATTTACTTTATCAAAACCAATAGAATGATACAGCACAGAAGGAGGCCATACGGCCCATCGAGCCTGTGCAATTAATCCCATTCCCCTGCTCTTTCCCCGGAGCCCTGCAAATTTTCCCCCTTCAAGTATTTCTCCAATTGCCTTTTGAAAGTCAGGATTGAATCTGCCTCAGTGTGTTTCCCACAACTGAGCAAATCTGCACCGAGGTCAATGTTCAAACAAAGAAAGACTTTCACTTCGACAGGACCTCCAAGAGCGCTTTACAGACAAATTACTTTGGAAGTGTAGTCACTGTTGTAATGTAGGAAACGCAGCAGCCAATTTGCGCACAGCAAGCTCCCACAAACTATAATATAGCCAGATAATTTATTTTTAGGTGTTGGTTGAGGGATAATTGATGGCCCAGGACACCGGGAGAATTCGTCTACTCTTCTTTGAATAGTGGCTGTGGGATCTTTTACATCCACCTGAGAGGGCAGACGGGGTTCGGTTTAACATCTCATTGAAAGACTGATAAGCATAGATGTCTCATGCATACGAGAAGTTACAAAAGCAAAACTTGAGCACATAAAGCTAGGCTGACACTCCAGTGCAGTGCTGAGGGAGTGCTGCACTGTCGGAGGTGGCGTCTTTCAGATGAGACGTTAAACCGAGGCCCCGTCTGCCCTCTCAGGTGGACGTAAAAGATTCCATGGCACTAGTTGAAGAAGAGCAGGGAATTAATCCCTGGTGTCCTGGTCAATATTTATCCCACAATCCACATAACAAAAACAGATTATCCGGTCATTATCACATTGCTGTTTGTGGGAGCTTGCTGTGCGCAAATTGGCTGCTGCGTTTCCCACATTACAACAGTGACCACACTCCAAAAAGTACTTCGTTGGCTGTAAAGCACTTTGGGACATCCGGTGGTCGTGAAAGGCGCTGGAGAAATGCAAGCCTTTCCTTTTTCTTTTTTCAAAATACTGTGAATGCTGGAAATCTGAAATAAAAACAAAATGCTGGAAATACTCAGCAGGTCGGGCAGCATCTGTGGAGAGAGAAACAGAGTTAACGTTTCAGGCTGATGACCCTTCATCAGAACGAGAAGTTAGACTGTTTTCCACAGGCTTCCCACAGACTAACGTATGCTCCAGCATTTCAGATCAGAGAATCAGAGAAATTTACGGCACAGAAGGAGGCCATTCGGCCCATCATGTCTGTGCCGGCCGATAAAGAGTCGCCCAGCCTAATCCCACTGTCCAGCTCTTGGTCCGTAGCCCTGTAGGTTTCGGCACTTCAAGTGCATATCCAAGTACTTTTTAAATGTGATGAGGGTCTCTGCCTCTACCACCCTTTCAGGCAGTGAGTTCCAGACCCCCACCACCCTCTGGGTGAAAAAAAGTTCTCCTCAACTACCCTCTAATCCACCAATTCATTTAAATCTATGTCCCCTGGTTATTGACTTCTTAATCATGCCCCCTACACTGAAGTCTAAATCATTGATATATACCACAAATAATGGCCCAAAAATTAGTCTTAGTACGCGAGAGTACGCACTGTGTACTCTCGCGTTTTAGGTCTCCAATTGCCGGTTTTCTGCATGCACTGCGCATGCGCTGAAAACCGGTACTTCGTGAACTCAAAAGGGGGCGGTTCCTAAGTGAACCGCGTGCGCGCTACAGGCTGTGCGCACGCAGTGCACTTAGTGCTTTGAACGCGCAGGTAAGCATGGAAGATTTTGCACATAAAGAAAGGAGGCGTAAGACCCTCTTTTAACAAGGTAAGTAGTTAATTAAGTATTATTTTAAATTTTTTTCAACAGGTTTATCTTTTTTAGAGACTTTAAAGAAAGGTAAGTTTATTTTTATAACTTTTAAAAAGATTTTAAATTTTTTCAAAAATTTAATTTTTTGTTTAAAGTGGTTAATTTATTTAACTATACTTATTTTATTAATGTGATGGTTTTAAAAAAAATTTTAATTGAGGTTTAGCTGTTCTTTTGGGGGGTATAGATTCATAGCTTTGACAGCCCTTGCTGTCAAAACTATGAATGAAAGATGATGTGCTGCCATTGGCTCTAACTGAATCACGTGATCCCACAGCTCGCACGAATGAACTGCGTCTGTGGGATACGCACACACTGCACAGCTGCAGCCTTGAAACTAAAGTTCGTGAGAGCTCGGAAGGAAAAGGCAGGCGCACAGTGAGATATCGCGGGGAAGCCTTACCCCCGCAGGAAGGCTCCGTCTTTAATTTCTGGGCCAAAGAGTGCTTAGGATTTGGAATGCACTGCCTGATAGGGTGGTGGATACAGCTTCAATAGCAGCCTTCAAAAGGGAATTAGATAGATATCTGAAGGAGATAAAATTGCAGGGATATGGGAAAGAGCAGGGGAGTGGGACTAACTGGATTGCTCTTCGAAAGAGCCGGCACAGACTCGATGGGCTGAATGACCTCTTTCTATGTTGGACTATTCTATGATTCTGTGATTCTATGATTCTAAGCGCTGGTCACTTTAACCTCGGTGTTATACTGTGTGTAACACACTCCCAGCCGGCTGCAGTTCCATACTTTGTGGCTGCAACTGTGGCTGGTGGGCACAGAACCAAGTCCAGGGTGGCCTTATCTTACCAATGGAAGTGGCTGCTGGATATCTGGGGGAACAGCGCACTCTGCTGCTCAACTGTGAAGCATCATTCTCTCTCTGAATCCCATGATATATAAGAGCGACACTTTGACTCAGTGGTAGCATTCCCGTCCCTGTGTCAGAAGGTCGCGGCTTCGAACCCCACTCCAGACAATCCCGGCGAACAGAGACCGAGCTCCAGCTCAGAATTCTGGGTTGATATCCAGCGGGAAACTCACATCCAGTTGGTGTGAGCCACCCCCACTCATCGTATCGGTTGTGGGAGCCCATAAAAACCCGCTGTGTAGGACTGTCCCCCCGATCAACTGGTCTGAAGGTGGTTACGGCCATGTTGTGGCCTGTCAGACTGTTAATCAGCGAATCCTTCCACCTTGGGCAACTGACACAGCACAGACCAGACATCAACCTGAGCCCGTCCTGATCTGTGTGTCTCCGTGTCGCATCTGAGGGTGTGACACCCATTAAGCTACACTGGGAACCTCCAGGAAAAATCATTTAAAAATATATAAGTTAGAAAGAAAAATGTTGCCTTCTTTTGAAATATATTTCCTTTCCTTTCCACGCTACACTCCGTTTGCTTGGAGCAGTGAACTTTGCACTCGTCCCTAACACCTCACCTAATGCTGCTCGAACAGAGCATGAGCGACCAACTTGCAGCTGAGTCACACGAACATTTGGTGCCCACGCTGATTGTGCAGGTCTGGCAAACCCTGCATTACAACACCGCATTACAACACCGCAGTACAACACCACATTACAATATCGCATTACAACACTGCAGTACAACACCGCGTTACAACACCGCGTTACAACACCGCGTTACAAAACTGCATTACAACACCGCGTTACAGCATCGCAGTACAACACCACATTACAACACCGCAATACAAAACCGCAGTACAGCACCACATAACAACACCGCAGTACAGCACCGCATTACAACACCGTGTTACAACACCGCGTTACAAAACCGCAGTACAACACCGCATTACAACACCGCAGTACAACACCACATTACAATATCGCATTACAACACTGCAGTACAACACCGCGTTACAACACTGCGTTACAACACCGCGTTACAACACCGCATTACAAAACCGCAGTACAACACCACATTACAACACCGCAATACAAAACCGCAGTACAGCACCACATAACAACACCGCAGTACAGCACCACATAACAACACCGCAGTACAGCACCGCATTACAACACCGCAGTACAACACCGCGTTACAGCATTGCATTACAACACCACAGTACAGCACCGCATTACAACACCGCATTACAGCACCACATAACAACACCGCAGTACAACACCGCGTTACAACACCGCAGTACAACACCACATTACAACAACGCAGTACATCACCGCAGTACAACACCACAGTACAGCACCGCGTTACAACACCGCGTTACAACACCGCGTTACAACACCGCATTACAACACTGCGTTACAACGCAGTACAACACCGCGTTACAACACCGCAGTACAACACCGCATTACAGCACTGCAGTACAACACCGCGTTAGAACACCGCATTACAACACCGCTTTAAACAACACCGCGTTACAGCATCGAATTACAACAACGCAGTACAACATCGCAGTACAACACCGCGTTACAACACCGCAGTATAATATCGCAGTACACCGCATTACAACATCGCATTACAATACTGCAGTACAACACCGCGTTACAAGACCGCAGTACAACACCACATTACAACACCGCAGTAAAACACCGCATTACAACATAACAGTACAACACCGCGTTACAACAGCACATTATAACACCGCAGTACAACACCGCAGTACAACACTGCGTCAGAACACCGCATTACAACACCGTTTTAAACAACACCGCGTTACAGCATCGTATTACAACAACGCAGTACAACATCGCAGTACAACACCGCGTTACAATACCGCAGTATAATATCGCAGTACACCGCATTACATCACATTACAATACCGCAGTACAACACCGCGTTACACCATCGCAATACAACACCGCATTACAACACCGCAGTACAACACCACAGTACAAAACCGTGTTACAACACCGCAACAGTTACAGCATTGCAGTACAACACCGCAGTACAACAACGCAGTACAACATCGCAGTATAATATCGCAGTACAACACCGCATTACAACACCGCAGTACAACACCGCGTTACAACACCACGTTACAGCATTGCAGTACAACACTGCAGTACAACAACGCAGTACAACATCACAGTATAATATCACAGTACAACACTGCATTACAACATCGCATTACAACACCACAGTACAAAACCGTGTTACAACACCGCAGTACAACACCGCATGACTAAACCGCGTTACAACACCGCATTACAACACCGCATTACAACATCGCATTACAACACTGCATTACAACATCGCATTACAACACCGCATTACAACATCGCATTACAACATCGCATTACAACACCGCATTACAACATCGCATTACAACACCGCATTACAACACCGCATTACAACACCACAGCACAACGCCGCATTACAACACCGCGTTACAACACCGCATTACATCACCGCATTACAACACCACATTACAACACTGTCATACAACACCGCATTACAACAGTGTCATAAAACATCGCATTACAACACTGTGTTTCAACACTGCGTTACAAAACCGCAGTACAATACCACAGTGCAGCACCACATTGCAACACTGCGTTACAACACTGTGTTACAACACCGCATTACAAAACCAGTGTTACAGCATCGCATTACAACACCGTGTTACAGCATCACATTACAACACCGTGTTACAGCATTGCATTACAACACCGTGTTATAGCATCGCATTACAACACCACAGTATAACACCGCGTTACAACACCGCGTTACAACACCGCAGTACATCACCGCATTACATCACCGCGTTACAACACCGCAGTACAACACCGCGTTACAACACTGCAGTACAACACCGCAGTACAACACCGCATTACAACACTGCAGTACAACACCGCAGTACAACACCGCATTACAACACCGCAGTACAATACCGCATTACAACACCGCGTTACAACACCGCGTTACAACACCGCAGTACTACAGCACAGTACAACACCGCATTACAACACCGCATTACAACACCACAGTACAATACCGCATTACAGCATCGCATTACAACGCCGAGTTACAACACCGCGTTACAGCATCGCATTACAACACCGCAGTACAACACCGCAGTATATCACCGCATTACAACACCGCATTACAACACCGCAGTACAACACCGCATTACAACACCGCATTACAACACTGCATTACAACACCGCAGTACAACACCGTGTTACAACACCGCATTACAACACCGCAGTACAACACCGGGTTACAGCATCGCATTACAACATCGCATTACAACACCACAGTACAGCACCGCATTATAACACCACATTACAACACCGCATTACAACACCGCATTACAACAACGCAGTACAACACCGTGTTTCAACACCGCATTACAACACCACAGTACAACACCGCATTACAACACTGTCATACAACACCGCATTACAACACTGTCATAAAACATCGCATTACAACACTGTGTTTCAACACTGCGTTACAAAACCGCAGTACAACACCACAGTGCAGCACCACATTGCAACACTGCGTTACAACACTGTGTTATAACACCGCATTACAAAACCAGCATTACAACACCGCAGTACAACACTGTGTTACAGCATCGCATTACAACACCGTGTTACAGCATCGCATTACAACACCGTGTTACAGCATCGCATTACAACACCGTGTTACAGCATCGCATTACAACACCGTGTTACAGCATCACATTACAACACCGTGTTACAACATCGCATTACAACACCGTGTTACAGCATCGCATTACAACACCGTGTTACAGCATCGCATTACAACACCGTGTTACAGCATCACATTACAACACCACAGTACAACACTGCATTACAATACCGCAGTAGAACACTGCATTACAATACCGCATTACAACACCACAGTACAATACCGCGTTACAGCATCGCAGTACAACACCATGTTACAACACCGTGCTACAACACCGCAGTACAACACCGCAGTAAATCACCGCATTACAACACCGCGTTACAACACCGCGTTACAACACCGCGTTACAGCATCGCATTACAACACCGCATTACAACACCGCAGTACAACACCGCAGTACAAAACCGATTTACAACACCGCATTACAACACCACAGTACAATACCGCATTACAACACCGCGTTACAACACCGCGTTACAACACCGTGTTACAACACCGCAGTACAGCATCGCATTACAACACCGCATTACAACACCGCAGTACAACACCGCAGTACAACACCGCAGTACTACAGCACAGTACAACACCGCATTACAACACCACGTTACAACATCGCATTACAGCATCGCATTACAACACCGCGGTACATCACCGCATTACAACACCGCAGTACAACACCGCAGTACAACACTGCGTTACATCACCGCGTTACAACACCGCAGTACAACACCGTGTTACAACACCGCATTACAACATTGCGTTACATCACCGCATTACAACACCACATTACAACACTGTCATACAACACCGCATTACAACAGTGTCATAAAACATCGCATTACAACACTGTGTTTCAACACTGCGTTACAAAACCGCAGTACTTTACCACAGTGCAGCACCACATTGCAACACTGCGTTACAACACTGTGTTACAACACCGCATTACAAAACTAGCGTTACAACACCGCAGTACAACACCGTGTTACAGCATCGCATTACAACACCGTGTTACAGCATCGCATTACAACACCGTGTTACAGCATTGCATTACAACACCGTGTTATAGCATCGCATTACAACACCACAGTATAACACTGCATTACAACACCGCAGTAGAACACCGCGTTACAATACCGTGCTACAACACCGCAGTACAACAACGCAGTACAACACCGCGTTACAACACCGCAGTACAACACCGCGTTACAACACCACATTACAACACCGCGTTACAGCATCGCATTACAACACCGCATTACAACACTGCAGTACAACACCGCAGCACAACACCGCATTACAACACCGCAGTACAATACCGCATTACAACACCGCGTTACAACACCGCGTTACAACACCGCAGTACTACAGCACAGTACAACACCGCATTACAACACCGCATTACAACACCACAGTACAATACCGCATTACAGCATCGCATTACAACGCCGAGTTACAACACCGCGTTACAGCATCGCATTACAACACCGCAGTACAACACCGCAGTACACCACCGCATTACAACACCGCATTACAACACCGCAGTACAACACCGCATTACAACACCGCATTACAACACTGCATCACATCACCGTGTTACAACACCGCAGTACAACACCGTGTTACAACACCGCATTACAACACCGCAGTACAACACCGGGTTACAGCATCGCATTACAACATCGCATTACAACACCACAGTACAGCACCGCATTATAACACCGCATTACAACACCACAGTACAACATCGCAGTACAACACTGTCATACAACACCGCATTACAACACCGCAGTACAACACCGCATTACAACACCGCAGTACAACACCGCATTACAACACCACAGTACAACATCGCATTACAACACCAGATTACAACACCGCATTACAACACCGCATTACAACACCACAGTACAACACTGTCATACAACACCGCATTACAACACTGTCATAAAACATCGCATTACAACACTGTGTTTCAACACTGCGTTACAAAACCGCAGTACAATACCACAGTGCAGCACCACATTGCAACACTGCGTTACAACACTGTGTTATAACACCGCATTACAAAACCAGCATTACAACACCGCAGTACAACACTGTGTTACAGCATCGCATTACAACACCGTGTTACAGCATCGCATTACAACACCCTGTTACAGCATCGCATTACAACACCGTGTTACAGCATCGCATTACAACACCGTGTTACAACATCGCATTACAACACCGTGTTACAGCATCGCATTACAACACCGTGTTACAGCATCGCATTACAACACCGTGTTACAGCATCACATTACAACACCACAGTACAACACTGCATTACAATACCGCAGTAGAACACTGCATTACAATACCGCATTACAACACCACAGTACAATACCGCGTTACAGCATCGCAGTACAACACCATGTTACAACACCGTGCTACAACACCGCAGTAAATCACCGCAGTACAACACCGCGTTACAACACCGCGTTACAACACCGCGTTACAACACCGCGTTACAACACCGCGTTACAGCATCGCATTACAACACCGCATTACAACACCGCAGTACAACACCGCAGTACAAAACCGATTTACAACACCGCATTACAACACCACAGTACAATACCGCATTACAACACCGCATTACAACACCGCGTTACAACACCGTGTTACAACACCGCAGTACAGCATCGCATTACAACACCGCATTACAACACCGCATTACAACACCGCAGTACAACACCGCAGTACTACAGCACAGTACAACACTGCATTACAACACCACGTTACAACATCGCATTACAGCATCGCATTACAACACCGCGGTACATCACCGCATTACAACACCGCAGTACAACACCGCAGTACAACACCGCATTACAACACTGCGTTACATCACCGCGTTACAACACCGCAGTACAACACCGTGTTACAACACCGCATTACAACATTGCGTTACATCACCGCATTACAACACCACATTACAACACTGTCATACAACACCGCATTACAACAGTGTCATAAAACATCGCATTACAACACTGTGTTTCAACACTGCGTTACAAAACCGCAGTACAATACCACAGTGCAGCACCACATTGCAACACTGCGTTACAACACTGTGTTACAACACCGCATTACAAAACTAGCGTTACAACACCGCAGTACAACACCGTGTTACAGCATCGCATTACAACACCGTGTTACAGCATCGCAGTACAACACCGTGTTATAGCATCGCATTACAACACCGTGTTACAGCATCGCATTACAACACCGTGTTACAGCATCGCATTACAACACCGTGTTATAGCATCGCATTACAACACCGTGTTACAGCATTGCATTACAACACCGTGTTATAGCATCGCATTACAACACCACAGTATAACACTGCATTACAATACCGCAGTAGAACACCGCGTTACAATACCGTGCTACAACACCGCAGTACAACAACGCAGTACAACACCGCGTTACAACACCGCAGTACAACACCGCGTTACAACACCACATTACAACACCGCGTTACAGCATCGCATTACAACACCGCATTACAACACTGCAGTACAACACCGCAGTACAACACCGCATTACAACACCGCATTACAACACCGCAGTACAATACCGCATTACAACACCGCATTACAACACCGCGTTACAACACCGCGTTACAACACCGCAGTACTACAGCACAGTACAACACCGCATTACAACACCGCATTACAACACCACAGTACAATACCGCATTACAGCATCGCATTACAACGCCGAGTTACAACACCGCGTTACAGCATCGCATTACAACACCGCAGTACAACACCGCAGTACACCACCGCATTACAACACCGCATTACAACACCGCAGTACAACACCGCATTACAACACCGCATTACAACACTGCATCACATCACCGTGTTACAACACCGCAGTACAACACCGTGTTACAACACCGCATTACAACACCGCAGTACAACACCGGGTTACAGCATCGCATTACAACATCGCATTACAACACCACAGTACAGCACCGCATTATAACACCGCATTACAACACCGCATTACAACACTGTCATACAACACCGCATTACAACACCACAGTACAACATCGCATTACAACACCAGATTACAACACCGCATTACAACAACGCATTACAACACTGTCATACAACACCGCATTACAACACTGTCATAAAACATCGCATTACAACACTGTGTTTCAACACTGCGTTACAAAACCGCAGTACAATACCACAGTGCAGCACCACATTGCAACACTGCGTTACAACACTGTGTTATAACACCGCATTACAAAACCAGCATTACAACACCGCAGTACAACACTGTGTTACAGCATCGCATTACAACACCGTGTTACAGCATGGCATTACAACACCGTGTTACAGCATCGCATTACAACACCGTGTTACAGCATCGCATTACAACACCCTGTTACAGCATCGCATTACAACACCGTGTTACAGCATCGCATTACAACACCGTGTTACAGCATCGCATTACAACACCGTGTTACAACATCGCATTACAACACCGTGTTACAGCATCGCATTACAACACCGTGTTACAGCATCGCATTACAACACCGTGTTACAGCATCACATTACAACACCACAGTACAACACTGCATTACAATACCGCAGTAGAACACTGCATTACAATACCGCATTACAACACCACAGTACAATACCGCGTTACAGCATCGCAGTACAACACCGCAGTACAACACCGTGTTACAACACCGCGTTACAACACCGCGTTACAACACCGCGTTACAGCATCGCATTACAACACCGCATTACAACACCGCAGTACAACACCGCAGTACAACACCGCAGTACAACACCGCATTACAACACCACAGTACAATACCGCATTACAACACCGCATTACAACACCGCGTTACAACACCGTGTTACAACACCGCAGTACAGCATCGCATTACAACACCGCATTACAACACCGCAGTACAACACCGCAGTACAACACTGCAGTACAACACCGCATTACAACACTGCGTTACATCACCGCATTACAACACCGCAGTACAACACTGCAGTACTACAGCACAGTACAACACCGCATTACACCACGTTACAACATCGCGTTACAGCATCGCATTACAACACCGCATTACAACACCGCATTACAACAGTGTCATAAAACATCGCATTACAACACTGTGTTTCAACACTGCGTTACAAAACCGCAGTATAATACCACAGTGCAGCACCACATTGCAACACTGCGTTACAACACTGTGTTACAACACCGCATTACAAAACCAGCGTTACAACACCGCAGTACAACACCGTGTTACAGCATCGCATTACAACACCGTGTTACAACATCACATTACAACACCGTGTTACAGCATTGCATTACAACACCGTGTTATAGCATCGCATTACAACACCACAGTATAACACCGCGTTACAACACCGCGTTACAACACCGCAGTACAACACCACATTACAACAACGCAGTACAACACCGCAGTACATCACCGCATTACAACACCGCGTTACAACACCGCAGTACAACACCGCGTTACAGCATCGCATTACAACACCGCATTACAACAACGCAGTACAACACTGCAGTACAACACCGCAGTACAACACCGCAGTACAATACCGCATTACAACACCGCGTTACAACACCGCGTTACAACACCGCGTTACAACACCGCGTTACAACACCGCAGTACTACAGCACAGTACAACACCGCATTACAACACCGCATTACAACACCACAGTACAATACCGCATTACAGCATCGCATTACAACGCCGAGTTACAACACTGCGTTACAGCATCGCATTACAACACCGCAGTACACCACCGCATTACAACACCGCATTACAACACCGCAGTACAACACCGCATTACAACACTGCATTACATCACCGTGTTACAACACCGCAGTACAACACCGTGTTACAACACCGCATTACAACACCGGGTTACAGCATCGCATTACAACATCGCATTACAACACCACAGTACAGCACCGCATTATAACACCGCATTACAACACCACAGTACAACATCGCAGTACAACACTGTCATACAACACCGCATTACAACACCGCATTACAACAACGCAGTACAACAACGCAGTACAACATCGCATTACAACACCACAGTACAACACGGCATTACAACACCGCGTTACAACACGGCATTACAACACCGCAGTACAACACCGTGTTTCAACACCGCATTACAACACCACATTACAACACCACAGTACAACACCGCATTACAAAACTGTCATACAACACCGCATTACAACACTGTCATAAAACATCGCATTACAACACTGTGTTTCAACACTGCGTTACAAAACCGCAGTACAACACCACAGTGCAGCACCACATTGCAACACTGCGTTACAACACTGTGTTATAACACCGCATTACAAAACCAGCATTACAACACTGCAGTACAACACTGTGTTACAGCATCGCATTACAACACCGTGTTACAGCATGGCATTACAACACCGTGTTACAGCATCGCATTACAACACCGTGTTACAGCATCACATTACAACACCACAGTACAACACTGCATTACAATACCGCAGTAGAACACTGCATTACAATACCGCATTACAACACCACAGTACAATACCGCGTTACAGCATCGCAGTACAACACCATGTTACAACACCGTGCTACAACACCGTGCTACAACACCGCAGTACAACACCGCAGTACAACACCGCAGTAAATCACCGCATTACAACACCGCAGTACAACACCGCGTTACAACACCGCGTTACAACACCGCGTTACAGCATCGCGTTACAACACCGCATTACAACACCGCAGTACAACACTGCAGTACAACACCGATTTACAACACCGCATTACAACACCACAGTACAATACCGCATTACAACACCGCATTACAACACCGCGTTACAACACCGTGTTACAACACCGCATTACAGCATCGCATTACAACACCGCAGTACAACACCGCAGTACACCACTGCAGTACTACAGCACAGTACAATACCGCATTACAACACCGCATTACAACACCGCGTTACAACACCGTGTTACAACATCGCATTACAGCATCGCATTACAACACCGCGGTACATCACCGCATTACAACACCGCATTACAACACCGCAGTACAACACCGCATTACAACACTGCGTTACATCACCGCGTTACAACACCGCAGTACAACACCGTGTTACAACACCGCAGTACAACACCGCATTACAACACTGCGTTACACCACCGCGTTACACCACCGCAGTACAACACCGTGTTACAACACCGCAGTACAACACCGCATTACAACACCGCAGTACAACACCGCAGTACAACACCAGGTTACAACACCGCATTACAACACCGCAGTACAACACCGGGTTACAGCATCGCATTACAACACCGCATTACAACACCACAGTACAACATCGCAGTACAACACTGTCATACAACACCGCATTACAACACTGCAGTACAACACCGCAGTACAACACCGCATTACAACACCGCATTACAACACCACAGTACAATACCGCATTACAACACCGCGTTACAACACCGCAGTACAATACCACAGTGCAGCACCACATTGCAACACTGCGTTACAAGACCGTGTTACAGCATCACATTACAACACCGTGTTATAGCATCACATTACAACACCGTGTTACAGCATCGCATTACAACACCACAGTACAACACTGCATTACAATACCGCAGTAGAACACCGCATTACAATACCGCATTACAACACCACAGTACAATACCGCGTTACAGCATCGCAGTACAACACCATGTTACAACACCGTGCTACGACACCGCAGTACAACACCGCAGTACAATAACCGCAGTACATCACCGCATTACAACACCGCAGTACAACACCGCATTATAACACCGCGTTACAGCACCGCGTTACAGCATCGCGTTACAACACCGCATTACAACACCACAGTACAATACCGCATTACAGCACCGCATTACAACACCGCGTTACAACACCGCGTTACAGCATCGCAGTACAACACCGGGTTACAGCATCGCATTACAACATTGCATTACAACACCACAGTACAGCACCGCATTATAACACCGCATTACAACACCACAGTACAACATCGCAGTACAACACTGTCATACAACACCGCATTACAACACCGCATTACAACAACGCAGTACAACACCGCATTACAACACCGCGTTACAACACGGCATTACAACACCGCAGTACAACACCGTGTTTCAACACCGCATTACAACACGGCATTACAACACCGCAGTACAACACCACAGTACAACACCGTCATACAACACCGCATTACAACACTGTCATAAAACATCGCATTACAACACTGTGTTTCAACACTGCGTTACAAAACCGCAGTACAATACCACAGTGCAGCACCACATTGCAACACTGCGTTACAACACTGTGTTATAACACCGCATTACAAAACCAGCATTACAACACCGCAGTACAACACTTTGTTACAGCATCGCATTACAACACCGTGTTACAGCATCGCATTACAACACCCTGTTACAGCATCGCATTACAACACCGTGTTACAGCATCGCATTACAACACCGTGTTACAGCATCACATTACAACACCACAGTACAACACTGCATTACAATACCGCAGTAGAACACCGCATTACAATACCGCATTACAACACCACAGTACAATACCGCGTTACAGCATCGCAGTACAACACCATGTTACAACACCGTGCTACAACACCGCAGTACAACACCGCAGTACAACACCACAGTAAATCACCGCGTTACAACACCGCGTTATAACACCGCGTTACAGCATCGCGTTACAACACCGCATTACAACACCGCAGTACAACACCGCAGTACAAAACCGATTTACAACACCGCATTACAACACCACAGTACAATACCGCATTACAACACCGCATTACAACACCGCGTTACAACACCGCAGTACAGCATCGCATTACAACACCGCAGTACAACACCGCGTTACAACACCACGTTACAACATCGCATTACAGCATCGCATTACAACACCGCGGTACATCACCGCATTACAACACCGCATTACAACACCGCAGTACAACACCGCATTACAACACTGCGTTACATCACCGCGTTACATCACCGCAGTACAACACCGTGTCACAACATCGCAGTACAACACCGCATTACAACACTGCGTTACATCACCGCAGTACAACACCGTGTTACAACACCGCAGTACAACACCGCATTACAACACCGCAGTACAACACCGCAGTACAACACCGGGTTACAGCACCGCATTACAACACCGCATTACAACAACGCAGTACAACAACGCAGTACAACACCGCGTTACAACACCGCAGTACAACACCACAGTACAACACCGCAGTACAACACCGTGTTTCAACACCGCATTACAATACCAGAGTACAACATCGCATTACAACACCACATTACAACACCACAGTACGACACCGCATTACAACACTGTCATACAACACCGCATTACAACACTGTCATAAAACATTGCATTACAACACTGTGTTTCAACACTGCGTTACAAAACCGCAGTACAATACCACAGTGCAGCACCACATTGCAACACTGCGTTACAACACTGTGTTATAACACTGCATTACAAAACCAGCATTACAACACCGCAGTACACCGTGTTACAGCATCGCATTACAACACCGTGTTACAGCATGGCATTACAACACCGTGTTACAGCATCGCAGTACAACACCCTGTTACAGCATCGCATTACAACACCGTGTTACAGCATCGCATTACAACACCGTGTTACAGCATCGCATTACAACACCGTGTTACAGCATCGCATTACAACACCGTGTTACAGCATCGCATTACAACACCGTGTTACAGCATCGCATTACAACACCGTGTTACAGCATCGCATTACAACACCGTGTTACAGCATCGCATTACAACACCGTGTTACAGCATCGCATTACAACACCGTGTTACAGCATCGCATTACAACACCGTGTTACAGCATCACATTACAACACCACAGTACAACACTGCAGTACAACACCGCAGTACAACACCGCAGTAAATCACCGCATTACAACACCGCAGTACAACACCGCGTTACAACACCGCGTTACAACACCGCGTTACAGCATCGCGTTACAACACCGCATTACAACACCGCAGTACAACACCGCAGTACAACACCGATTTACAACACCGCATTACAACACCACAGTACAATACCGCATTACAACACCGCATTACAACACCGCGTTACAACACCGTGTTACAACACCGCAGTACAGCATCGCATTACAACACCGCATTACAACACTGCAGTACAACACCGCAGTACAACACTGCAGTACTACAGCACAGTACAACACCGCGTTACAACACCACGTTACAACATCGCATTACAGCATCGCATTACAACACCGCGGTACATCACCGCATTACAACACCGCATTACAACACCGCAGTACAACACCGCATTACAACACTGCGTTACATCACCGCAGTACAACACCGTGTTACAACACCACAGTACAACACCGCATTACAACACCGCAGTACAGCACCGGGTTACAGCATCGCATTACAACACCGCATTACAACACCACAGTACAACATCGCAGTACAACACTGTCATACAACACCGCATTACAACACTGCAGTACAACACCACAGTACAATACCGCATTACAACACCGCGTTACAACACCGCAGTACAATACCACAGTGCAGCACCACATTGCAACACTGCGTTACAAGACCGTGTTACAGCATCACATTACAACACCGTGTTATAGCATCGCATTACAACACCGTGTTACAGCATCGCATTACAACACCACAGTACAACACTGCATTACAATACCGCAGTAGAACACCGCATTACAATACCGCATTACAACACCACAGTACAATACCGCGTTACAGCATCGCAGTACAACACCATGTTACAACACCGTGCTACGATACCGCAGTACAACACCGCAGTACAATAACCGCAGTACATCACCGCATTACAACACCGCAGTACAACACCGCGTTACAACACCGCGTTACAGCATCGCGTTACAACACCGCATTACAACACCGCAGTACACCGATTTACAACACCGCATTACAACACCACAGTACAATACCGCATTACAACACCGCGTTACAACACCGTGTTACAACACCGCAGTACAGCATCGCATTACAACACCGCATTACAGCACCGCAGTACAACACTGCAGTACTACAGCACAGTACAACACCGCGTTACAACACAGCGTTACAACATCGCATTACAGCATCGCATTACAACACCGCAGTACATCACCGCATTACAACACCGCAGTACAACACCGCATTACAACACTGCGTTACATCATCGCGTTACAACACCGCAGTACAACACCGTGTTACAACACCGCAGTACAACACCGCATTACAACACCGCAGTACAACACCGCAGTACAACACCGGGTTACAACACCGCATTACAACACCACAGTACAATACCGCATTACAACACCGCGTTACAACACCGTGTTACAACACCGCAGTACAGCATCGCATTACAACACCGCATTACAGCACCGCAGTACAACACTGCAGTACTACAGCACAGTACAACACCGCGTTACAACACAGCGTTACAACATCGCATTACAGCATCGCATTACAACACCGCAGTACATCACCGCATTACAACACCGCATTACAACACCGCAGTACAACACCGCATTACAACACTGCGTTACATCATCGCGTTACAACACCGCAGTACAACACCGTGTTACAACACCGCAGTACAACACCGCATTACAACACCGCAGTACAACACCGCAGTACAACACCGGGTTACAACACCGCATTACAACACCGCATTACAACACCACAGTACAACATCGCAGTACAACACTGTCATACAACACCGCATTACAACACTGATATACAACACCGCATTACAACACCGTGTTACAAAACCGCATTACAAAACCGCGTTACAACACCGCATTACAACACCGCAAAACAACACCACAGTACAGCATCGCATTACAACACCGCATTACAATGCCATTGAGCTGCAAATCCAGCATCAAGAAGGTTTCAATAAAATGCACAAGGGATGTGGATGAAAAATTTCTGTGTCTCTTTCCTCTAGGTCTGTGTCCAAAAAACATTGGAATCTGTTGAGCGGCTGGAAGACGATGGTGGCGGAGGGCAGCTACAGCTCACTCTGGAGAGGCAATGAATGAATGTGACAAAAATAGCACCAGAGACTGGCCTCAATTTCTGGTTTATGAACAGGTAATTGGCACTGTGCCATTTAGGGAGAATCTCTCTTTGGAAAACGTTACTGATGGGAACACCGTGTTCCCCATCACCATGTCGAAACAAAGGTGGCTACTCAGCAAACTCTGTCTTCAGATTCTGTAGATTTATACGTGTCTCAGACCTCCCTCGGGGAGTTAACGGATGTATTAGGCTTGCAGGGAGGAAACGTTCTGCAAAGATACGATGTCTCAGTAGGTTCTTTTACATTAAGTGCAGACACACAGAGACACACAGCAGACACACAGAGACACACAGCAGACACACAGAGACACACAGAGACACGCAGCAGACACACAGCAGGCACACAGCAGACACACAGCAGACACATAGAGACACGCAGCAGACACACAGTGACACACAGAGACATAGGGGGAAAAATTCAGCTGCTTGCGCCTCCCGTTAGCGCCTTAAGAGGGCGCTAATGGGGCGTAAAGCAGCTAACGCCCGGGCGCCGCCCACGCCTCCCGAAAAATTTAGTGGGAGGTTAGCGGCGGCGGCAGCCGGTAGCGCCCTGTGGCGCTGCGCCGCCGGCGATGACGTCATCGCCGTGCGCAGCACCCCGCTCGCGCCCCGGCCGTGATCTTCAGTCGCTCCCCCTGATTTACCGCCAGACGCTATGTCCGACGGGTTCAGGGAGGCGTACGTGCGGCCGGGGCGGCGATATTTAAAGGGGAGGTGGCAGGCGGCCATTTTTGTTGCTGGCCGCCTGCCAGCACCTGCCCCCGTTGCTGTCCCCGGCCCCCGTGAAGCCCCCCCACCGTGAAGTGCCGGCTGCGCTCCAAGAGCCCGGCACTTCTCTTGAGTGCCGGGCTCTTTTGCCGGCACTCCTGATCCCTGGGGGCCCAGCTGGGCCCCGGTTCGCGCTGCGCAGGGTCCCTCCCCTTTAAGAAGGGGAGGAAGGCCTGCAATACCGCGGCGCGACGTGCCGCAGCGCGTGGCGCTGCGGCACGTAGCGCCAGGATATTCACTCGCAGCGCCCCAAGAGGGATGCGGGGTGCTTCCAGTGGCGCCCCGCTTCCCTCTTGGGGCGCAACCACTGAAGTTCCGGCGCGGGGCCGCTAATTTTTTCGGGGCGCTAAAAGTCGCGCCCCGGCGAGGTTAGCGCCCCAAATGGGGCGCGACTCAATTTTTACCCCATAGAGTCAGAGAGTCATAACGGCACAGAAGGAGGCCATTTGGCCCATCGAGTCCGTGCCGGCTCTCTGTAGCGCAATCCAGTCAGTCCCATTCCCCCGCTCTATCCCCGTAGCCCTGCAAGTATATTTCCCTCAAGTGCCTATCCAGTCTACCCTTGAAAACATTGAGTGTCTCCGCTTCCACCACTTCCGTCGGCAGCGAGTTCCAGGTCATCACCACTCGCTGTGAAAAAAGTTTTTCCTCACATCCCCCTGTATCTCTTGCCCAAAACCTTAAATCTGTGTCCCCTAGTCCTTGTACCATCAACTAGTGGGAACAGCCTTTGGGGAAAGGTTGGGGTCTAGCCTATCCAATCGCCGTCATAATCTTGTACACCTCTATCAAATCACCCCTCAACCTCCTTTGCTCTAATGAAAACAAATCCAGCTTCTCCAACCTGTCCTTGTAGCTAAGATCCCCCATCCCTGGAACCATTCTGGTAAATCTCCTCTGCACCCTCTCAAGGGCCTTCACATCCTTTCTAAAGTGTGGTGACCAGAACTGGATGCAATACTCCAGTTGTGGCCTAACCAGCACTTTATAAAGGTTTAGCATAACTTCTCTACTTTTGTACTCAATACCTCTATTTATGAAGCCCAAGATCCCATATGCTTTGTTAACCACTCTCTCAATATGTCCCGCCACCTTCAGGGACCTATGCACATTAACTCCCAGGTCCCTTTGTCCCTGCACACTCTTTAAAACTGTGCCATTAAATGTATATTGCCTCTCCCTGTTCCTTCTGCCAAAATGCATCACCTCACACTTCTCTGTATTAAATTCCATCTGCCACTTGTCTGCCCATTCTGCTAGCCTTTCTATGTCCTGTTGCAGTCGATTGGTATCATCATCACTGTTTGCCACATCCCTAAGTTTGGTGTCATCGGCATATTTAGAAATTCTACTCTGTATGCCAATATCCAGGTCATTTATATATATCAAAAAAAGCAGTGGCCCCAGCACTGACCCTTGGGGAACACCACTGTCTACCATCCCCCAGTCTGAAAAACAGCCATTTACCACAACTCGCTGTTTTGTGTCCTTAAGCCAATTCCTTATCCAAGCTGCCACTAACCCACCTATTCCATGAGTCTCAATTTTGTTAACCAGCCTTCTATGTGGTACTTTGTCAAACACCTTCTGAAAATCCATGTAGACAACATCCATTGCATTCCCTTCATCAATCCTCCCTGTTAATTTGTCAAAAAATTCAATTAGATTAGTCAAACACGATCTGCCTTTTACAAATCCGTGTTGGCTCTCCTTAATTAGCTTAAATCTCTCCAAGTGCCTGTTAATTTTTTCCTTGATTATTGTTTCTAAAACTTTACCCACCACTGATGTTAAATTGACCGACCTGCAGTTACTAGGACTGTCCTTATACCCTTACTTGAACAATGGTGTCACATTTGCCACTTTCCAATCCTCAGGCACTTCCCCCGCATCTAGGGAAGATTGGAATATTATGGCAAGCCCTTCCGCTATCTCCTCCCCCAATTCCCTTAGCAACCTGGGATGCAAGCCATCTGGACCAGGCAACTTATCCACTCTAAGTATACCCAGCCTTTCTAGTACATCCTATCTATCAATTCTCACCCCTTCCATTGCTTCTACCTTTTCCACTTCTACCGATATTTTGTCAGCATCCACCTCCTTAGTAAACACCAATACAAAGTACTCATTGAGTATTCTAGCCTTGCCCTGCGCCTCTAAGCATATATCACCTTCTTTGTCCCTAATAGGCACCACCCCGCCTCTTACTACCCGCTTACTGTTTACATGCCGGTAGAATATTTTTGGATTCCCTTTTATGTTAACCGCCATTCTACTCTCATATTCTCTCTTTGCCAATCCTAGTTTCATCTTCACTTCCCCTCTCAACTTATTGTATTTGGTCTGGTTCTTCCTTGAAGAATTCACCTGACATGCATCATACACCCTCTTTTTTTGTTTTATCATCTTCTCTATCTCCCTCGTCATCCAAGGAGCCCTTGCTTTGGTTCCCTTACCCTTCCCTCTTGTTGGAATGTACCTAGCCTATAGTTGGAACATCTCCTTCTTAAAGATCACCCATTGTTCCGTTACAGTTTTTCCTGTCAGTCTTTGGTTCCATTTTACCCTGGCTAGATCTTTTCGCATCCCATTGAAGTTAGCCCTATTCCAGTTTAGAAGTTCCACTCTAGATTGTTCCTTGCTCCTCTCCATTGCTAATCTAAATCTTATCATACGATGATCACTCGTACCCAAGTGTTCTCCCACAGACACTTGGTCGACCTGGCCCACCTCATTCCCCAGCACAGATCCAGCAATGCCTCCTTCCTAGTTGGGCCAAGAACATACTGATCAAGGAAATTCTCCTGAACACATTTCAGAAATTCCTCCCTGTCCTTTCCCTTTACCCCAATCGATATTTGGATAATTAAAGTCCCCCAATATCACCACTCTATAGCTCTTGCACATCTCTGCGATTTCCCTGCAGATTTGCTCCTCTACCTCCCTCTCACTATTTGGAGGTCTGTAGAATACCCCCAATAGCGTGAACATACCCTTTTTGCTCCTCAACTCTAACTAAATGGATTCTGTCCTTGTCCCCTCAAGAACATCTTTCCAACACTACAATCACAGAATCACAGAATCCCCACAGTGCAGATAGAGGCCATTTCGGCCCATCGAGCCTGCACCGACACATATCCCACCCTATCCCCGTAACCCCACGTATTTAATCCCCCTAACACTAAGGGTCAATTTATCATAGCCAAATCAACCTAACCCGCACATCTTTGGACTGTGGGAGGAAACCGGAGCACCCGGAGGAAACCCACGCAGACACGGGGAGAATGTGCAAACTCCACACAGACAGTCACCCTAGGCCGGATTCGAATCTGGGTCCCTGGTGCTGTGAGGCAACAGTGCTAACCACTATGCCACCGTGTCTTCCTCAATCAGCACTGCCACCCCACCTCACATTTTTCCTTCCCTATCTTTTCTGAACACCTTGTATCCTTGAATATTAAGTGCCCAGTCCTCACCGTTTTTAAGCCACGTTTACGTTATTGCCACAACATCATATTGCCACTTGGCTAATTGTGCTTGTAGCTCACCAACCTTGTTCAACACACTTTGTGTGTTTACGTAAATGCATTCTAAACCCATTTTTGAATTTTTCGTAGTCTTTCTTAGTCTGCTTCTATCTAATATGGTATTACTACCACCTCGACTACTATCTTCTCTAGTACTATCCAACACAATCACTCTTTTATGCACCTTATTCCTCTTTTCTACTCCTATATGCTGGTGCCCATCCCCCTGCCAAGCTAGTTTAAACTCTCCCCAACAGCACTAACAAACCTCCCCGCGAGAATATTGGTCCCGGCTCTGTTGAGGTGTAACCCGTCTGTCTTGTACAGGTCCCACCTTCCCCAGAAACGGTCCCAATGTCTCAGGAATCTAAAGCCCTCCCTCCTGCACCATCTCTCCAGCCACACATTCATCTGCTCTATCTTCCTATTCCTGTACTCACTAGCACGTGGCACCGGGAGTAATCCAGAGATTACTACCTTTCAGGTCCTGCTTTTTAATCTCTCGCCTCACTCACTAAACTCTGCCTGCAGGACTTCATCCCTCTTTCTACCTATGTCGTTGGTGCCGATATGGGCAATGAACTCTGGCTGTCCACCCTACCCCCTCAGAATGTTCTGCAGTCGTTCAGAGACATCCTTGACCCTGGCACCAGGGAGGCAAGATACCATCTTGGAGTCACGTCTGCGGCTGCAGAAACGCCTGTCTGTTCCCCTAACCAATGAATCACCTACCACTATTGCCCTTCAACTCTTCTTCATCCCCCCCTGTGCAGCTGAGCCACCCGTGGTTAAGTGGCCTTGGCTCTGGCTGCTCTCCCCAGAGATACGCAGAGACACACAGAGACACACAGAGACTCACAGAGATACACAGAGACTCACAGTGACACACAGAGACACACAGAGACACACAGAGACACACAGCAGACACACAGCAGACACACAGAGACAGACAGCTGACACACAGAGACAGACAGCAGACACACAGAGACACACAGAAACACACAACAGACACACAGAGACACACAACAGACACATAGAGCCACGCAGAGACACACAGCAGACACACAGAGACACAGAGACACACAGCAGACACACAGCAGACACACAGCAGACACACAGAGACACACAGCAGACACACAGAGACACACACAGACACACAGAGACACACAGAGGCACACAGCAGACACACAGAGACAGACAGAGGCACACACAGCAGACACACAACAGCACACAGAGACACACAACAGACACACAGAGACACACAGCAGACACACAGACACACAGAGACACACAGAGGCACACAGAGACACACAGAGACACACAGCAGACACACACAGACACACACAGACACACAGAGACACACACAGACACACAGAGACACACACATACAGACAGAGACACACAGAGACACACAGAGACACACAGCAGACACACAGAGACACACAGAGGCACACAGAAACACACAACAGACACACAGAGACACTCAGAGACACACAGTAGACACACAGAGGCACACAGCAGACACACAGAGACACACAACAGACACACAGAGACACACAGTAGACACACAGAGGCACACAGCAGACACACAGAGACACACAGAGGCACACACAGACACACAGAGACACACAGAGGCACACAGCAGACACACAGAGACACACAGCAGACACACAGAGGCACACAGAGACACACAGAGACAGACAGCAGACACACAGAGACACACAGAAACACACAACAGACACACAGAGACACACAGTAGACACACAGAGGCACACAGCAGACACAATGAGACACACAGAGGCACACAGAGACACACAGCAGACACAAACAGACACACAGAGACACACAGAGACACACAGAGACACACAGCAGACACAAACAGACACACAGAGACACACAGAGACACACAGCAGACACACAGAGACACACAGAGACAGACAGCAGACACACAGAGACACACAACAGACACACAGAGCCACACAACAGACACACAGAGCCACGCAGAGACACACAGCAGACACACAGAGACACACAGCAGACACACAGCAGACACACAACAGACACACAGAGACACACACAGACACACAGAGACACACAGAGGCACACAGAGGCACACACAGCAGACACACAACAGACACACAGAGACACACAGATACACACAGCAGACACACAGAGACACACAGCAGACACACACAGACACACAGAGACACACAGAGACACACACAGACACACAGAGACACACAGAGACACACACAGTCAGACAGAGACACACAGCAGACACAAACAGACACACAGAGACACACAGAAACACACAGAGACACACAGCAGACACACAGAGACACACAGCAGACACACAGAGACAGACAGCAGACACACAGAGGCACACAGCAGACACACAGAGACACACAGAGACACACAGAGGCACACAGAGACACACAGCAGACACACAGAGACACACAGAGACACACAGCAGACACACAGAGACACACAGAGACACAGCAGACACAGAGACAGACAGCAGACACACAGAGACAGACAGCAGACACACAGAGACACACAGAACACACAACAGACACACAGAGACACACAACAGACACACAGAGCCACGCAGAGACACACAGCAGACACACAGAGACACAGAGACACACAGCAGACACACAACAGACACACAGAGACACACAGCAGACACACAGAGACACACACAGACACACAGAGACACACAGAGGCACACACAGCAGACACACAACAGCACACAGAGACACACAGAGACACACAGCAGACACACAGAGACACAGAGACACACAGCAGACACACAGCAGACACACAGCAGACACACAGAGACACACAGCAGACACACAGAGACACACACAGACACACAGAGACACACAGAGGCACACAGCAGACACACAACAGCAGACAGAGACACACGACAGACACACAGAGACACACAGCAGACACACAGACACACAGAGACACACAGAGACACACAGCAGACACACACAGACACACAGAGACACACACAGACACACAGAGACACACACATACAGACAGAGACACACAGCAGACACACAGAGACACACAGAGGCACACAGAAACACACAACAGACACACAGAGACACTCAGAGACACACAGTAGACACACAGAGGCACACAGCAGACACACAGAGACACACAGAGACACACAACAGACACACAGAGACACACAGTAGACACACAGAGGCACACAGCAGACACACAGAGACACACAGAGGCACACACAGACACACAGAGACACACAGAGGCACACAGCAGACACACAGAGACACACAGCAGACACACAGAGGCACACAGAGAAACACAGAGACAGACAGCAGACACACAGAGACACACAGAAACACACAACAGACACACAGAGCCACACAACAGACACACAGAGCCACGCAGAGACACACAGCAGACACACAGAGACACACAGCAGACACACAACAGACACACAGAGACACACACAGACACACAGAGACACACAGAGGCACACAGAGGCACACACAGCAGACACACAACAGACACACAGAGACACACAGCAGACACACAGAGACACACACAGACACACAGAGACACACAGAGACACACACAGACACACAGAGACACACAGAGACACACACAGACAGACAGAGTCACACAGCAGACACAAACAGACACACAGAGACACACAGAGACACACAGAGACACACAGCAGACACACAGAGACAGACAGCAGACACACAGAGGCACACAGCAGACACACAGAGACACACAGAGACACACAGAGGCACACAGCAGACACACAGAGACACACAGAGACACACAGCAGACACACAGAGACACACAGAGACACACAGCAGACACACAGCAGACACACAGAGACAGACAGCAGACACACAGAGACAGACAGCAGACACACAGAGACACACAGCAGACACACAGAGACACACAGCAGACACACAGAGACACACAACAGACACACAGCAGACACACAGAGACAGACAGCAGACACACAGAGACAGACAGCAGACACACAGAGACACACAGAAACACACAACAGACACACAGAGACACACAACAGACACACAGAGCCACGCAGAGACACACAGCAGACACACAGAGACACAGAGACACACAGCAGACACACAACAGACACACAGAGACACACAGCAGACACACAGAGACACACACAGACACATAGAGACACACAGAGGCACACACAGCAGACACACAACAGCACACAGAGACACACAGAGACACACAGCAGACACACAGACACACAGAGACACACACAGACACACACAGACACACAGAGACAGACACAGAGACACAGAGACACACAGAGACACACACAGACAGACAGAGACACACAGAAACACACAACAGACACACAGAGACACACAGCAGACACACAGTAGACACACAGAGACACACAGCAGACACACAGAGACACACAACAGACACACAGAGACACACAGCAGACACACAGTAGACACACAGAGGCACACAGCAGACACACAGTAGACACACAGAGGCACACAGCAGACACACAGAGACACACAGAGACACACAGAGACACACAGCAGACACAAACAGACACACAGAGACACACAGAGACAGACAGCAGACACACAGAGACACACAACAGACACACAGAGACACACAACAGACACACAGAGCCACGCAGAGACACACAGCAGACACACCGAGACACACAGCAGACACACAACAGACACACACAGACACACAGAGACACACAGAGGCACACACAGCAGACACACAACAGACACACAGAGACACACAACAGACACACAGAGACACACAGCAGACACACAGAGACACACAGCAGACACACAGAGACACACAGAGACACACAGCAGACACACAGCAGACACACAGAGACAGACAGCTGACACACAGAGACAGACAGCAGACACACAGAGACACACAGAAACACACAACAGACACACAGAGACACACAACAGACACATAGAGCCACGCAGAGACACACAGCAGACACACAGAGACACAGAGACACACAGCAGACACACAGCAGACACACAGAGACACACAGCAGACACACAGAGACACACAGAGACACACACAGACACACAGAGACACACAGAGGCACACAGCAGACACACAGAGACAGACAGAGGCACACACAGCAGACACACAACAGCACACAGAGACACACAACAGACACACAGAGACACACAGCAGACACACAGACACACAGAGACACACAGAGGCACACAGAGACACACAGAGACACACAGCAGACACACACAGACACACACAGACACACAGAGACACACACAGACACACAGAGACACACACATACAGACAGAGACACACAGAGACACACAGAGACACACAGCAGACACACAGAGACACACAGAGGCACACAGAAACACACAACAGACACACAGAGACACTCAGAGACACACAGTAGACACACAGAGGCACACAGCAGACACACAGAGACACACAACAGACACACAGAGACACACAGTAGACACACAGAGGCACACACAGACACACAGAGACACACAGAGGCACACAGCAGACACACAGAGACACACAGCAGACACACAGAGGCACACAGAGACACACAGAGACAGACAGCAGACACACAGAGACACACAGAAACACACAACAGAGACACACAGTAGACACACAGAGGCACACAGCAGACACAATGAGACACACAGAGGCACACAGAGACACACAGCAGACACACAGAGACACACAGCAGACACAAACAGACACACAGAGACACACAGAGACACACAGAGACACACAGCAGACACAAACAGACACACAGAGACACACAGAGACACACAGCAGACACACAGAGACACACAGAGACAGACAGCAGACACACAGAGACACACAACAGACACACAGAGCCACACAACAGACACACAGAGCCACGCAGAGACACACAGCAGACACACAGAGACACACAGCAGACACACAGCAGACACACAACAGACACACAGAGACACACACAGACACACAGAGACACACAGAGGCACACAGAGGCACACACAGCAGACACACAACAGACACACAGAGACACACAGAGACACACAGCAGACACACAGAGACACACAGCAGACACACACAGACACACAGAGACACACAGAGACACACACAGACACACAGAGACACACACAGTCAGACAGAGACACACAGCAGACACAAACAGACACACAGAGACACACAGAAACACACAGAGACACACAGCAGACACACAGAGACACACAGCAGACACACAGAGACAGACAGCAGACACACAGAGGCACACAGCAGACACACAGAGACACACAGAGACACACAGAGGCACACAGAGACACACAGCAGACACACAGAGACACACAGAGACACACAGCAGACACACAGAGACACACAGAGACACACAGCAGACACACAGCAGACACACAGAGACAGACAGCAGACACACAGAGACAGACAGCAGACACACAGAGACACACAGAAACACACAACAGACACACAGAGACACACAACAGACACACAGAGCCACGCAGAGACACACAGCAGACACACAGAGACACAGAGACACACAGCAGACACACAACAGACACACAGAGACACACAGCAGACACACAGAGACACACACAGACACACAGAGACACACAGAGGCACACACAGCAGACACACAACAGCACACAGAGACACACAGAGACACACAGCAGACACACAGAGACACAGAGACACACAGCAGACACACAGCAGACACACAGCAGACACACAGAGACACACAGCAGACACACAGAGACACACACAGACACACAGAGACACACAGAGGCACACAGCAGACACACAGAGACAGACAGAGGCACACACAGCAGACACACAACAGCAGACAGAGACACACGACAGACACACAGAGACACACAGCAGACACACAGACACACAGAGACACACAGAGGCACACAGAGACACACAGAGACACACAGCAGACACACACAGACACACACAGACACACAGAGACACACACAGACACACAGAGACACACACATACAGACAGAGACACACAGCAGACACACAGAGACACACAGAGGCACACAGAAACACACAACAGACACACAGAGACACTCAGAGACACACAGTAGACACACAGAGGCACACAGCAGACACACAGAGACACACAGAGACACACAACAGACACACAGAGACACACAGTAGACACACAGAGGCACACAGCAGACACACAGAGACACACAGAGGCACACACAGACACACAGAGACACACAGAGGCGCACAGCAGACACACAGAGACACACAGCAGACACACAGAGGCACACAGAGAAACACAGAGACAGACAGCAGACACACAGAGACACACAGAAACACACAACAGACACACAGAGACACACAGTAGACACACAGAGGCACACAGCAGACACAATGAGACACACAGAGGCACACAGAGACACACAGCAGACACACAGAGACACACAGCAGACACAAACAGACACACAGAGACACACAGAGACACACAGAGACACACAGCAGACACAAACAGACACACAGAGACACACAGAGACACACAGCAGACACACAGAGACAGACAGCAGACACACAGAGACACACAACAGACACACAGAGCCACACAACAGACACACAGAGCCACGCAGAGACACACAGCAGACACACAGAGACACACAGCAGACACACAGCAGACACACAACAGACACACAGAGACACACACAGACACACAGAGACACACAGAGGCACACAGAGGCACACACAGCAGACACACAACAGACACACAGAGACACACAGCAGACACACAGAGACACACACAGACACACAGAGACACACAGAGACACACACAGACAGACAGAGTCACACAGCAGACACAAACAGACACACAGAGACACACAGAGACACACAGCAGACACACAGAGACAGACAGCAGACACACAGAGGCACACAGCAGACACACAGAGACACACAGAGACACACAGAGGCACACAGCAGACACACAGAGACACACAGAGACACACAGCAGACACACAGAGACACACAGAGACACACAGCAGACACACAGCAGACACACAGAGACAGACAGCAGACACACAGAGACAGACAGCAGACACACAGAGACACACAGCAGACACACAGAGACACACAGCAGACACACAGAGACACACAGAGACACACAGCAGACACACAGCAGACACACAGAGACAGACAGCAGACACACAGAGACAGACAGCAGACACACAGAGACACACAGAAACACACAACAGACACACAGAGACACACAACAGACACACAGAGCCACGCAGAGACACACAGCAGACACACAGAGACACAGAGACACACAGCAGACACACAACAGACACACAGAGACACACAGCAGACACACAGAGACACACACAGACACACAGAGACACACAGAGGCACACACAGCAGACACACAACAGCACACAGAGACACACAGAGACACACAGCAGACACACAGAGACACACACAGACACACACAGACACACAGAGACAGACACAGAGACACAGAGACACACAGAGACACACACAGACAGACAGAGACACACAGAAACACACAACAGACACACAGAGACACACAGCAGACACACAGTAGACACACAGAGACACACAGCAGACACACAGAGACACAACAGACACACAGAGACACACAGCAGACACACAGTAGACACACAGAGGCACACAGCAGACACACAGTAGACACACAGAGGCACACAGCAGACACACAGAGACACACAGAGACACACAGAGACACACAGAGACACACAGCAGACACAAACAGACACACAGAGACACACAGAGACAGACAGCAGACACACAGAGACACACAACAGACACACAGAGACACACAACAGACACACAGAGCCACGCAGAGACACACAGCAGACACACCGAGACACACAGCAGACACACAACAGACACACACAGACACACACAGACACACAGAGACACACAGAGGCACACACAGCAGACACACAACAGACACACAGAGACACACAACAGACACACAGAGACACACAGCAGACACACAGAGACACACAGCAGACACACAGAGACACACAGAGACACACAGCAGACACACAGAGACACAGAGAGACACACAGAGACACACACAGACAGACAGAGACACACAGAGACACACAACAGACACACACAGACACACAGAGACACACAGAGGCACACACAGCAGACACACAACAGACACACAGAGACACACAACAGACACACAGAGACACACAGCAGACATACAGAGACACACAGCAGACACACAGAGACACACAGAGACACACAGCAGACACACAGAGAAACAGAGAGACACACAGAGACACACACAGACAGACAGAGACACACAGAGACACACAGAGACACACAGCAGACACACAGAGACACACAGAGACACACAGTAGACACACAGAGGCACACAGCAGACACACAGAGACACACAGAGGCACACAGAGGCACACAGAGACACACAGAGACAGACAGCAGACACACAGAGACACACAGTAGACACACAGAGGCACACAGCAGACACACAGAGACACACAGAGACACACAGCAGACACACAGAGACACACAGCAGACACAAACAGACACACAGAGACACACAGCAGACACACAGAGACAGACAGCAGACACACAGAGACACACAACAGACACACAGAGACACACAACAGACACACAGAGCCACACAGCAGACACAGAGACACACACACAGACACACAGAGACACACAGAGACACACACAGACACACAGAGACACACACAGACAGACAGAGACACACAGCAGACACAAACAGACACACAGAGCCACACAGCAGACACACAGAGACACACAGAGGCACACAGCAGACACACAACAGACACACAGAGACACACAGAGACACACAGAGACACACAGCAGACACACAGAGACACACAGAGGCACACAGCAGACACACAGCAGACACTCAGAGACACTCAGAGACACACACAGACACACAGAGACACACACAGACAGACAGAGACACACAGCAGACACAAACAGACACACAGAGACACACAGAGACACACAGCAGACACACAGAGACACACAGAGACACACAGCAGACACACAGAGACAGACAGCAGACACACAGAGACACACAGAAACACACAACAGACACACAGAGACACACAACAGACACACAGAGCCACGCAGAGACACACAGCAGACACACAGAGACACACAACAGACACACAGCAGACACATAACAGACACACAGAGACACACAGCAGACACACAGAGACACACAGCAGACACACACAGACACACAGAGACACACAGAGACACACAGAGGCAAACAGAGACACACAGCAGACACACACAGACACACAGAGACACACAGAAACACACAACAGACACACAGAGACACACAACAGACACACAGAGACATGCAGAGACACACAGAGACACACAGCAGACACACAGGGACACACAGCAGACACACAGAGACACACAGCAGACACACAGCAGACACACAGAGACACACAGCAGACACACAGAGACTCATAGAGACACACAGAGACACGCAGAGACACGCAGAGACACACAGAGACACACAGCAGACACACAGAGACACACAGAGACCCGCAGAGACACACAGCAGATACACAGCAGACACACAGAGACACACAGAGACACACAGCAGACACACAGCAGACAAACAGAGACACACAGCAGACACACAGCAGACACACAGAGACACACAGAGACACACAGCAGACACACAGCAGACAAACAGAGACACACAGAGACACACAACAGACACACAGAGACACACAAAGACACACAGATACACACAGATACACACAGACACACAGAGACACACAGCAGACACACAACAGACACACAGAGACACGCAACAGACACACAGAGACACACAGCAGACACACAGAGACACACACAGACACAAAGCAGACAGACAGAGACACACAACAGACACACAGAGACACACAGCAGACACACAGAGACACAGAGAGACACACAGAGTCACACACAGCAGACACACAGAGACACACAGAGGCACACAGCAGACACACAGAGACACAGAACAGACACACACAGACACACAGAGACACACAGCAGACACACAGAGACACACAGCAGACACACAGAGACACACAGAGAGAGACAGCAGACACACAGAGACACACAGAAACACACAATAGACACACAGAGACACACAACAGACACACAGAGACACGCAGAAACACACAGCAGACACACAGAGACACACAGCAGACACACAGCAGACACATAACAGACACACAGAGACACACAGCAGACACACAGAGACACACAGAGACACACAGCAGACACACACAGAGACACACAGCAGACACACACATACACACAGCAGACACACAGAGACACACAGAGACACACAGCAGACACACAGAGACACAGAGTCACACAGCAGACACACAGCAGACACACAGCAGACACACAACAGACACACAGAGACACACAGCAGACACACACAGACACACAGAGACACACAGAGGCAAACAGAGACACACAGAGACACAGAACAGACACACAACAGACACACAGAGACACAGAACAGACACACACAGACACACAGAGACACACAGAGACACACAGAGACACACAGAGGCAAACAGAGACACACAGCAGACACACACAGACACACAGAGACACACAGAAACACACAACAGACACACAGAGACACACAACAGACACACAGAGACATGCAGAGACACACAGAGACACACAGCAGACACACAGGGACACACAGCAGACACACAGAGACACACAGCAGACACACAGAGACACACAGCAGACACACAGAGACACACAGCAGACACACAGAGACTCACAGAGACACACAGATACACACAGCAGACACACAGAGACACACAGCAGACACACAGCAGACACACAGAGACACACAGAGACACACAGCAGACACACACATACACACAGCAGACACACAGAGACACAGAACAGACACACACAGACACACAGCAGACACACAGCAGACACACAGAGACACACAGCAGACACACAGAGACACACAGAGACACATACAGACACACAGAGACACACAGAGACACACAGCAGACACACAGCAGACACACAGAGACAGACAGCAGACACACAGAAACACACAACAGACACACAGAGACACACAACAGACACGCAGAGACACACAGAGACACACAGCAGACACACAGAGACACACAGAGACACACCGCAGACACAGAGACACACAGCAGACACACAGCAGACACACAACAGACACACAGAGACACACAACAGACACACAGAGACACACAGAGGCACACAGCAGACACACAGAGACACACAGAGACACACAGCAGACACACAGCAGACACACAGAGACAGACAGCAGACACACAGAGACACACAGACACACAGCAGACAGACAGAGACACACAACAGACACACAGAGACACACAGCAGACACACAGAGACACACAGAGACACACAGAGGCACACACAGCAGACACACAACAGACACACAGAGACACAGAACAGACACACACAGACACACAGAGACACACAGCAGACACACAGAGACACACAGAGGCACACAGCAGACACAGAGAGAGAGACAGAAACACACAATAGACACACAGAGACACACAACAGACACACAGAGACACGCAGAGACACACAGAGACACACAGCAGACACACAGGGACACACAGCAGACACACAGAGACACACAGCAGACACACAGCAGACACACAGAGACTCACAGAGACACACAGAGACACGCAGAGACACGCAGAGACACACAGAGACACACAGCAGACACACAGCAGACACACAGAGACACACAGAGACACGCAGAGACACACAGCTGATACACAGCAGACACACAGAGACACACAGAGACACACAGCAGACTCTAGAGACACACAGAGACACACAGAGACACACAGCAGACAAACAGAGACACACAGAGACACACAGCAGACACACAGAGACACACAACAGACACACAGAGACACACAGAGACACACAGAGACACACAGACACACAGAGACACACAGCAGACACACAACAGACACACAGAGACACGCAACAGACAAACAGAGACACACAGCAGACACACAGAGACACACACAGACACACAGCAGACAGACAGAGACACACAACAGACACACAGAGACACACAGCAGACACACAGAGACACAGAGAGACACACAGAGTCACACACAGCAGACACACAGAGACACACAGAGACACAGAACAGACACACACAGACACACAGAGACACACAGCAGACACACAGAGACACACAGCAGACACACAGCAGACACAGAGACACACAGAGAGAGACAGCAGACACACAGAGACACACAGAAACACACAATAGACACACAGAGACACACAACAGACACACAGAGACACGCAGAAACACACAGCAGACACACAGAGACACACAGCAGACACACAGAGACACACAGCAGACACACAGAGACACACAGCAGACACACAGAGACACAGAGTCACACAGCAGACACACAGTAGACACACAGCAGACACACAGCAGACACACACAGACACACAGAGACACACAGAGACACGCAGAAACACACAGCAGACACACAGAGACACACAGCAGACACACAGAGACACACAGCAGACACACAGGGACACACAGCAGACACACAGAGACACACAGCAGACACACAGAGACACACAGCAGACACACAGAGACACACAGCAGACACACAGAGACACACAGCAGACACACAGCAGACACACAGAGACACGCAGAGACACGCAGCTGATACACAGCAGACACACAGCAGACACACAGCAGACAAACAGAGACACAGAGAGACACACAGAGACACACAGAGTCACACACAGAGACACACAGCAGACACACACATACACACAGCAGACACACAGAGACACACAGAGACACACAGCAGACACACAGCAGACAAACAGAGACACACAGAGACACACAGCAGACACACAGAGACACACAACAGACACACAGAGACACACAGAGACACACAGACACACAGAGACACACAGCAGACACACAACAGACACACAGAGACACGCAACAGTCAAACAGAGACACACAGCAGACACACAGAGACACACACAGACACACAGCAGACAGACAGAGACACACAGAGACACACAGCAGACACACAGAGACACAGAGAGACACACAGAGTCACACACAGCAGACACACAGAGACACACAGAGACACAGAACAGACACACACAGACACACAGAGACACACAGCAGACACACAGAGACACACAGCAGACACACAGAGACACACAGCAGACACACAGAGACACAGAGTCACACAGCAGACACACAGCAGACACACAGCAGACACACAGCAGACAAACAGAGACACACAGAGACACACAACAGACACACAGAGACACACAAAGACACGCAGATACACACAGATACACACAGACACACAGAGACACACAGCAGACACACAACAGACACACAGAGACACGCAACAGACACACAGAGACACACAGCAGACACACAGAGACACACACAGACACAAAGCAGACAGACAGAGACACACAACAGACACACAGAGACACACAGCAGACACACAGAGACACAGAGAGACACACAGAGTCACACACAGCAGACACACAGAGACACACAGAGGCACACAGCAGACACACAGAGACACAGAACAGACACACACAGACACACAGAGACACACAGCAGACACACAGAGACACACAGCAGACACACAGAGACACACAGAGAGAGACAGCAGACACACAGAGACACACAGAAACACACAATAGACACACAGAGACACACAACAGACACACAGAGACACGCAGAAACACACAGCAGACACACAGAGACACACAGCAGACACACAGAGACACACAGCAGACACACAGAGACACACAGCAGACACACAGAGACACAGAGTCACACAGCAGACACACAGCAGACACACAGCAGACACACAACAGACACACAGAGACACACAGCAGACACACACAGACACACAGAGACACACAGAGGCAAACAGAGACACACAGAGACACAGAACAGACACACAACAGACACACAGAGACACAGAACAGACACACACAGACACACAGAGACACACAGAGGCAAACAGAGACACACAGCAGACACACACAGACACACAGAGACACACAGAAACACACAACAGACACACAGAGACACACAACAGACACACAGAGACATGCAGAGACACACAGAGACACACATCAGACACACAGGGACACACAGCAGACACACAGAGACACACAGCAGACACACAGAGACACACAGCAGACACACAGAGACACACAGCAGACACACAGAGACTCACAGAGACACACAGATACACACAGCAGACACACAGAGACACACAGCAGACACACAGCAGACACACAGAGACACACAGCAGACACACAGAGACACACAGCAGACACACAGAGACACACAGCAGACACACAGAGATACACAGCAGACACACAGAGACACACAGCAGACACACAGCAGACACACAGAGACACGCAGAGACACGCAGCTGATACACAGCAGACACACAGCAGACACACAGCAGACAAACAGAGACACAGAGAGACACACAGAGACACACAGAGTCACACACAGAGACACACAGCAGACACACACATACACACAGAGACACACAGAGACACACAGCAGACACACAGCAGACAAACAGAGACACACAGCAGACACACAGAGACACACAGCAGACACACACAGACACACAGAGACACACAGAGGCAAACAGAGACACACAGAGACACAGAACAGACACACAACAGACACACAGAGACACAGAACAGACACACACAGACACACAGAGACACACAGAGACACACAGAGGCAAACAGAGACACACAGCAGACACACACAGACACACAGAGACACACAGAAACACACAACAGACACACAGAGACACACAACAGACACACAGAGACATGCAGAGACACACAGAGACACACAGCAGACACACAGGGACACACAGCAGACACACAGAGACACACAGCAGACACACAGAGACACACAGCAGACACACAGAGACACACAGCAGACACACAGAGACTCACAGAGACACACAGATACACACAGCAGACACACAGAGACACACAGCAGACACACAGCAGACACACAGAGACACACAGCAGACACACAGAGACACACCGCAGACACACAGAGACACACAGCAGACACACAGAGATACACAGCAGACACAGAGACACACAGCAGACACACAGCAGACACACAGAGACACGCAGAGACACGCAGCTGATACACAGCAGACACACAGCAGACACACAGCAGACAAACAGAGACACAGAGAGACACACAGAGACACACAGAGTCACACACAGAGACACACAGCAGACACACACATACACACAGCAGACACACAGAGACACACAGAGACACAGAACAGACACACACAGACACACAGCAGACACACAGAGACACACAGAGGCACACAGCAGACACACAGAGACACACAGCAGACACACAGAGACACATACAGACACACAGAGACACACAGAGACACACAGCAGACACACAGCAGACACACAGAGACAGACAGCAGACACACAGAAACACACAACAGACACACAGAGACACACAACAGACACGCAGAGACACACAGAGACACACAGCAGACACACAGAGACACACAGAGACACACCGCAGACACAGAGACACACAGCAGACACACAGCAGACACACAGCAGACACACAACAGACACACAGAGACACACAACAGACACACAGAGACACACAGAGGCACACAGCAGACACACAGAGACACACAGAGGCAAACAGAGACACACAGCAGACACACAGAGACGCAGAGAGACACACGGCAGACACACAGCAGACACACAGAGACACACAGCAGACACACAGCAGACACACAGAGACAGACAGCAGACACACAGAGACACACAGACACACAGCAGACAGACAGAGACACACAACAGACACACAGAGACACACAGCAGACACACAGAGACACACAGAGGCACACACAGCAGACACACAACAGACACACAGAGACACAGAACAGACACACACAGACACACAGAGACACACAGCAGACACACAGAGACACACAGAGGCACACAGCAGACACACAGAGAGAGACAGAAACACACAATAGACACACAGAGACACACAACAGACACACAGAGACATGCAGAGACACACAGAGACACACAGCAGACACACAGGGACACACAGCAGACACACAGAGACACACAGCAGACACACAGAGACACACAGCAGACACACAGAGACACACAGCAGACACACAGAGACTCACAGAGACACACAGATACACACAGCAGACACACAGAGACACACAGCAGACACACAGCAGACACACAGAGACACACAGCAGACACACAGAGACACACCGCAGACACACAGAGACACACAGCAGACACACAGAGATACACAGCAGACACACAGAGACACACAGCAGACACACAGCAGACACACAGAGACACGCAGAGACACGCAGCTGATACACAGCAGACACACAGCAGACAAACAGAGACACAGAGAGACACACAGAGACACACAGAGTCACACACAGAGACACACAGCAGACACACACATACACACAGCAGACACACAGAGACACACAGAGGCACACAGCAGACACACAGAGACACACAGCAGACACACAGAGACACACAGAGACACATACAGACACACAGAGACACACAGAGACACACAGCAGACACACAGCAGACACACAGAGACAGACAGCAGACACACAGAAACACACAACAGACACACAGAGACACACAACAGACACGCAGAGACACACAGAGACACACAGCAGACACACAGAGACACACAGAGACACACCGCAGACACAGAGACACACAGCAGACACACAGCAGACACACAACAGACACACAGAGACACACAACAGACACACAGAGACACACAGAGGCACACAGCAGACACACAGAGACACACAGAGGCAAACAGAGACACACAGCAGACACACAGAGACGCACAGAGACACACGGCAGACACACAGCAGACACACAGAGACAGACAGCAGACACACAGAGACACACAGACACACAGCAGACAGACAGAGACACACAACAGACACACAGAGACACACAGCAGACACACAGAGACACACAGAGACACACAGAGGCACACACAGCAGACACACAACAGACACACAGAGACACAGAACAGACACACACAGACACACAGAGACACACAGCAGACACACAGAGACACACAGAGGCACACAGCAGACACACAGAGAGAGACAGAAACACACAATAGACACACAGAGACACACAACAGACACACAGAGACACGCAGAGACACACAGAGACACACAGCAGACACACAGGGACACACAGCAGACACACAGAGACACACAGCAGACACACAGCAGACACACAGAGACTCACAGAGACACACAGAGACACGCAGAGATCGCAGAGACACACAGAGACACACAGAGACACACAGCAGACAAACAGAGACACACAGAGACACACAGCAGACACACAGAGACACACAACAGACACACAGAGACACACAGAGACACACAGACACACAGAGACACACAGCAGACACACAACAGACACACAGAGACACGCAACAGACAAACAGAGACACACAGCAGACACACAGAGACACACACAGACACACAGCAGACAGACAGAGACACACAACAGACACACAGCAGACACACAGAGACACAGAGAGACACACAGAGTCACACACAGCAGACACACAGAGACACACAGAGACACAGAACAGACACACACAGACACACAGAGACACACAGCAGACACACAGAGACACACAGCAGACACAGAGACACACAGAGAGAGACAGCAGACACACAGAGACACACAGAAACACACAATAGACACACAGAGACACACAACAGACACACAGAGACACGCAGAAACACACAGCAGACACACAGAGACACACAGCAGACACACAGAGACACACAGCAGACACACAGAGACACACAGCAGACACACAGAGACACAGAGTCACACAGCAGACACACAGCAGACACACAACAGACACACAGAGACACACAGCAGACACACACAGACACACAGAGACACACAGAGGCACACAGAGACACACAGAGACACACAGCAGACACACACAGACACACACAGACACACAGAGACACACACAGACACACAGAGACACACACATACAGACAGAGACACACAGCAGACACACAGAGACACACAGAGGCACACAGAAACACACAACAGACACACAGAGACACTCAGAGACACACAGTAGACACACAGAGGCACACAGCAGACACACAGAGACACACAGAGACACACAACAGACACACAGAGACACACAGTAGACACACAGAGGCACACAGCAGACACACAGAGACACACAGAGGCACACACAGACACACAGAGACACACAGAGGCACACAGCAGACACACAGAGACACACAGCAGACACACAGAGGCACACAGAGAAACACAGAGACAGACAGCAGACACACAGAGACACACAGAAACACACAACAGACACACAGAGACACACAGTAGACACACAGAGGCACACAGCAGACACAATGAGACACACAGAGGCACACAGAGACACACAGCAGACACACAGAGACACACAGCAGACACAAACAGACACACAGAGACACACAGAGACACACAGAGACACACAGCAGACACAAACAGACACACAGAGACACACAGAGACACACAGCAGACACACAGAGACAGACAGCAGACACACAGAGACACACAACAGACACACAGAGCCACACAACAGACACACAGAGCCACGCAGAGACACACAGCAGACACACAGAGACACACAGCAGACACACAGCAGACACACAACAGACACACAGAGACACACACAGACACACAGAGACACACAGAGGCACACAGAGGCACACACAGCAGACACACAACAGACACACAGAGACACACAGCAGACACACAGAGACACACACAGACACACAGAGACACACACAGACAGACAGAGTCACACAGCAGACACAAACAGACACACAGAGACACACAGAGACACACAGCAGACACACAGAGACAGACAGCAGACACACAGAGGCACACAGCAGACACACAGAGACACACAGAGACACACAGAGGCACACAGCAGACACACAGAGACACACAGCAGACACACAGAGACACACAGAGACACACAGCAGACACACAGCAGACACACAGAGACAGACAGCAGACACACAGAGACAGACAGCAGACACACAGAGACACACAGCAGACACACAGAGACACACAGCAGACACACAGAGACACACAGAGACACACAGCAGACACACAGCAGACACACAGAGACAGACAGCAGACACACAGAGACACACAGCAGACACACAGAGACACACAGCAGACACACAGAGACACACAGAGACACACAGCAGACACACAGCAGACACACAGAGACAGACAGCAGACACACAGAGACAGACAGCAGACACACAGAGACACACAGAAACACACAACAGACACACAGAGACACACAACAGACACACAGAGACACACAGAGACACACAGCAGACACACAGAGACACAGAGACACACAGCAGACACACAGCAGACACACAGAGACACACAGCAGACACACAGAGACACACACAGACACACAGAGACACACAGAGGCACACACAGCAGACACACACAGACACACAGAGACACACAGAGACACACAGCAGACACACAGACACACAGAGACACACACAGACACACACAGACACACAGAGACAGACACAGAGACACAGAGACACACAGAGACACACACAGACACACAGAGACACACAGAGACACACAACAGACACACAGAGACACACAGCAGACACACAGTAGACACACAGAGACACACAGCAGACACACAGAGACACAACAGACACACAGAGACACACAGCAGACACACAGAGACACACAGAGGCACACAGCAGACACACAGTAGACACACAGAGGCACACAGCAGACACACAGAGACACACAGAGACACACAGAGACACACAGAGACACACAGAGACACACAGCAGACACAAACAGACACACAGAGACACACAGAGACAGACAGCAGACACACAGAGACACACAACAGACACACAGAGACACACAACAGACACACAGAGCCACGCAGTGACACACAGCAGACACACCGAGACACACAGCAGGCACACAACAGACACACACAGACACACACAGACACACAGAGACACACAGAGGCACACACAGCAGACACACAACAGACACACAGAGACACACAACAGACACACAGAGACACACAGCAGACACACAGAGACACACAGCAGACACACAGAGACACACAGAGACACACAGCAGACACACAGAGACACAGAGAGACACACAGAGACACACACAGACAGACAGAGACACACAGAGACACACAACAGACACACACAGACACACAGAGACACACAGAGGCACACACAGCAGACACACAACAGACACACAGAGACACACAACAGACACACAGAGACACACAGCAGACACACAGAGACACACAGCAGACACACAGAGACACACAGAGACACACAGCAGACACACAGAGAAACAGAGAGACACACAGAGACACACACAGACAGACAGAGACACACAGAGACACACAGAGACACACAGCAGACACACAGAGACACACAGAGACACACAGTAGACACACAGAGGCACACAGCAGACACACAGAGACACACAGAGGCACACAGAGGCACACAGAGACACACAGAGACAGACAGCAGACACACAGAGACACACAGTAGACACACAGAGGCACACAGCAGACACACAGAGACACACAGAGACACACAGCAGACACACAGAGACACACAGCAGACACAAACAGACACACAGAGACACACAGCAGACACACAGAGACAGACAGCAGACACACAGAGACACACAACAGACACACAGAGACACACAACAGACACACAGAGCCACACAGCAGACACAGAGACACACACACAGACACACAGAGACACACAGAGACACACACAGACACACAGAGACACACACAGACAGACAGAGACACACAGCAGACACAAACAGACACACAGAGCCACACAGCAGACACACAGAGACACACAGAGGCACACAGCAGACACACAACAGACACACAGAGACACACAGAGACACACAGAGACACACAGCAGACACACAGAGACACACAGAGGCACACAGCAGACACACAGCAGACACTCAGAGACACTCAGAGACACACACAGACACACAGAGACACACACAGACAGACAGAGACACACAGCAGACACAAACAGACACACAGAGACACACAGAGACACACAGCAGACACACAGCAGACACACAGAGACACACAGAGACACACAGCAGACACACAGAGACAGACAGCAGACACACAGAGACACACAGAAACACACAACAGACACACAGAGACACACAACAGACACACAGAGCCACGCAGAGACACACAGCAGACACACAGAGACACACAACAGACACACAGCAGACACATAACAGACACACAGAGACACACAGCAGACACACAGAGACACACAGAGACACACAGCAGACACACACAGACACACAGAGACACACAGAGACACACAGAGGCAAACAGAGACACACAGCAGACACACACAGACACACAGAGACACACAGAAACACACAACAGACACACAGAGACACACAACAGACACACAGAGACATGCAGAGACACACAGAGACACACAGCAGACACACAGGGACACACAGCAGACACACAGAGACACACAGCAGACACACAGCAGACACACAGAGACACACAGCAGACACACAGAGACTCATAGAGACACACAGAGACACGCAGAGACACGCAGAGACACACAGAGACACACAGCAGACACACAGAGACACACAGAGACCCGCAGAGACACACAGCAGATACACAGCAGACACACAGAGACACACAGAGACACACAGCAGACACACAGCAGACACACAGAGACACACAGCAGACACACAGCAGACACACAGAGACACACAGAGACACACAGCAGACACACAGCAGACACACAGAGACACACAGAGACACACACAGACACACAGAGACACACAGAGACACACAGACACACAGAGACACACAGACACACAGAGACACACAGCAGACACACAGCAGACACACAGAGACACACACAGACACACAGAGACACACAGCAGACACAGAGACACACAGAGACACACAGCAGACACACAGAGACACACACAGACACACAGAGTCACACAGCAGACACACAGACACACAGAGACACACAGAGACACACAGAGACACAGACACACACAGACACACAGAGCACACAGCAGACACACAGAGACACAGAGCACACAGAGACACACAGCAGACACAGAGACACACAGAGAGAGACAGCAGACACACAGAGACACACAGCAACACACAATAGACACACAGAGACACACAACAGACACACAGAGACACCAGAAACACACAGCAGACACACAGAGACACACAGCAGACACACAGAGACACACAGCAGACACACAGAGACACACAGCAGACACACAGAGACACAGAGTCACACAGCAGACACACAGCAGACACACAACAGACACACAGAGACACACAGCAGACACACACAGACACACAGAGACACACAGAGGCAAACAGAGACACACAGAGACACAGAACAGACACACAACAGACACACAGAGACACAGAACAGACACACACAGACACACAGAGACACACAGAGACACACAGAGACACACAGCAGACACACAGCAGACACACAGAGACACACAGAGAGAGACAGCAGACACACAGAGACACACAGAAACACACAACAGACACACAGAGACACACAACAGACACACAGAGACACGCAGCAGACACACAGAGACACACAGCAGACACACAGAGACACACAGCAGACACACAGAGACACACAGCAGACACACAACAGACACACAGAGACACACAGCAGACACACACAGACACACAGAGACACACAGAGACACACAGAGGCAAACAGAGACACACAGCAGACACACACAGACACACAGAAACACACAACAGACACACAGAGACACACAACAGACACACAGAGACATGCAGAGACACACAGAGACACACAGCAGACACACAGGGACACACAGCAGACACACAGAGACACACAGCAGACACACAGCAGACACACAGAGACACACGGCAGACACACAGAGACACACAGATACACACAGCAGACACACAGAGACACACAGCAGACACACAGAGACACACAGCAGACACACAGAGACACAGAGACACACAGCAGACACACAGAGACACACAGCAGACACACAGAGACACACAGCAGACACACAGCAGACACACAGAGACACGCAGCTGATACACAGAGACACACAGCAGACACACAGCAGACAAACAGAGACACACAGAGACACACAGATACACACAACAGACACACACAGACACACAGCAGACACACAACAGACACACAGAGACACGCAACAGACACACAGAGACACACAGCAGACACACACAGACACACACAGACACACAGCAGACAGACAGAGACACACAACAGACACACAGAGACACACAGCAGACACACAGAGACACAGAGAGACACACAGAGTCACACACAGCAGACACACAACAGACACACAACAGACACACAGAGACACAGAACAGACACACACAGACACACAGCAGACACACAGAGACACACAGAGGCACACAGCAGACACACAGAGACACACAGAGACACACAGAGACACACAGAGACACAGAACAGACACACACAGACACACAGAGACACACAGCAGACACACAGAGACACACAGAGGCACACAGCAGACACACAGCAGACACACAGAAACACACAATAGACACACAGAGACACACAACAGACACACAGAGAAACGCAGAGACACACAGAGACACACAGCAGACACACAGAGACACACAGCAGACACACAGAGGCACACAGCAGACACACAGAGACACACAGCAGACACACAGAGACACAGAGTCACACAGCAGACACACAGCAGACACACAGCAGACACACAACAGACACACAGAGACACACAGCAGACACACACAGCCACACAGAGACACACAGAGACACACAGAGGCAAACAGAGACACACAGCAGACACACACAGACACACAGAAACACACAACAGACACACAGAGACACACAACAGACACACAGAGATATGCAGAGACACACAGAGACACACAGCAGACACACAGGGACACACAGCAGACACACAGAGACACACAGCAGACACACAGAGACACACAGCAGACACACAGCAGACACACAGAGACTCACAGAGACACGCAGAGACAAGCAGAGACACACAACAGACACACAGCAGACACACAGAGACACACAGCAGACACACAGCAGACACACAGAGACACACAGAGACACACAAAGACACACAGCAGACACACAGAGACACACAGCAGACACACAGAGACACACAGCAGACACACAGAGACACACAGCAGACACAGAGACACACAGCAGACACACAGAGACACACAGCAGACACACAGCAGACACACAGAGACACACAGAGACACACAGCAGACACACAGAGACACACAGAGGCAAACAGAGACACACAGCAGACACACACAGACACACAGAAACACACAACAGACACACAGAGACACACAACAGACACATAGCAGACACACAGGGACACACAGCAGACACACAGAGACACACAGCAGACACACAGAGACACACAGCAGACACACAGCAGACACACAGAGACACACAGCAGACACACAGAGACTCACAGAGACACACAGATACACGCAGAGACACACAGAGACACACAGCAGACACACAGAGACACACAGCAGACACACAGAGACACACAGCAGACACACAGAGACACACAGCAGACACACAGAAACACACAGCAGACACACAGAGACACACAGCAGACACACAGAGACACACAGCAGACACACAGCAGACACACAGAGACACGCAGAGACACGCAGCTGATACACAGCAGACACACAGAGACACACAGAGACACACAGCAGACACACAGCAGACAAACAGCAGACACACAACAGACACACAGAGACACGCAACAGACACACAGAGACACACAGCAGACACACAGAGACACACACAGACACACAGCAGACAGACAGAGACACACAACAGACACACAGAGACACACAGCAGACACACAGAGACACAGAGAGACACACAGAGACACACAGAGTCACACACAGCAGACACACAACAGACACACAGAGACACACAGAGACACAGAACAGACACACACAGACACACAGCAGACACACAGAGACACACAGAGGCAGACAGCAGACACACAGAGACACACAGAGACACACAGAGACACACAGCAGTCACACAGAGACACAGCACAGACACACACAGACACACAGCAGACACACAGAGACACACAGAGGCACACAGCAGACACACAGAGACACACACAGACACACAGAGACACACAACAGACACACAGAGACACGCAGAGACACACAGAGACACACAGCAGACACACAGAGACACACAGCAGACACACAGAGACACACAGCAGACACACAGAGACACACAGCAGACACAGAGTCACACAGCAGACACACAGAGACACACAGAAACACACAACAGACACACAGAGACACACAACAGACACACAGAGACACACAGCAGACACACAGAGACACACAGCAGACACACAGCAGACTCACAGAGACACGCAGAGACAAGCAGAGACACACAACAGACACACAGCAGACACACAGAGACACACAGCAGACACACAGCAGACACACAGCAGACACACAGAGACACACAGAGACACACAAAGACACACAGCAGACACACAGCAGACACACAGAGACACACAGCAGACACACAGAGACACACAGCAGACACACAGAGACACACAGCAGACACAGAGACACACAGCAGACACACAGAGACACACAGCTGACACACAGAGACACACAGCAGACACACAGAGACACACAGCAGACACACAGAGACACACAGCAGACACAGAGACACACAGCAGACACACAGAGACACACAGCAGACACACAGCAGACACACAGCAGACACATAGAGACACACAGCAGACACACAGAGACACACAGCAGACACACAGAGACACACAGCAGACACAGAGACACACAGCAGACACACAGCAGACACACAGAGACACACAGCAGACACACAGCAGACACACAGAGACACGCAGAGACACACAGCTGATACACAGCAGACACACAGAGACACACAGAGACACACAGCAGACACACAGCAGACACACAGAGACAGACAGCAGACACACAGAGACAGACAGCAGACACACAGAGACACACAGCAGACACACAGAGACACACAGCAGACACAGAGACACACAGAGACACACAGCAGACACACAGCAGACACACAGAGACAGACAGCAGACACACAGAGACAGACAGCAGACACACAGAGACACACAGAAACACACAACAGACACACAGAGACACACAACAGACACACAGAGCCACGCAGAGACACACAGCAGACACACAGAGACACAGAGACACACAGCAGACACACAACAGACACACAGAGACACACAGCAGACACACAGAGACACACACAGACACACAGAGACACACAGAGGCACACACAGCAGACACACAACAGCACACAGAGACACACAGAGACACACAGCAGACACACAGACACACAGAGACACACACAGACACACACAGACACACAGAGACAGACACAGAGACACAGAGACACACAGAGACACACACAGACAGACAGAGACACACAGAAACACACAACAGACACACAGAGACACACAGCAGACACACAGTAGACACACAGAGACACACAGCAGACACACAGAGACACAACAGACACACAGAGACACACAGCAGACACACAGTAGACACACAGAGGCACACAGCAGACACACAGTAGACACACAGAGGCACACAGCAGACACACAGAGACACACAGAGACACACAGAGACACACAGCAGACACAAACAGACACACAGAGACACACAGAGACAGACAGCAGACACACAGAGACACACAACAGACACACAGAGACACACAACAGACACACAGAGCCACGCAGAGACACACAGCAGACACACCGAGACACACAGCAGACACACAACAGACACACACAGACACACACAGACACACAGAGACACACAGAGGCACACACAGCAGACACACAACAGACACACAGAGACACACAACAGACACACAGAGACACACAGCAGACACACAGAGACACACAGCAGACACACAGAGACACACAGAGACACACAGCAGACACACAGAGACACAGAGAGACACACAGAGACACACACAGACAGACAGAGACACACAGAGACACACAACAGACACACACAGACACACAGAGACACACAGAGGCACACACAGCAGACACACAACAGACACACAGAGACACACAGCAGACACACAGAGACACACAGCAGACACACAGAGACACACAGCAGACACACAGAGACACACAGAGACACACAGCAGACACACAGAGACACACAGAGACACACAGAGACACACAGCAGACACACAGAGACACACAGACACACAGAGACACACAGCAGACACACAGAGACACACAGAGACACACAGCAGACACACAGAGACACACAGCAGACACACAGAGACACACAGAGGCACACAGAGACACACAGCAGACACACAGAGACACACAGAGACACACAGCAGACACACAGAGACACACAGAGACACACAGAGACACACAGCAGACACACAGAGACACACAGACACACACAGACACACAGAGACACACAGCAGACACACACAGACACACAGAGACACACAGCAGACACACAGCAGACAGCAGACACACAGAGACACACAGCAGACACACAGAGACACACAGACACACAACAGACACACAGAGACACACAGCAGACACACAGAGACACACAGCAGACACACAGAGACACACAGAGACACACACAGACACACAGAGACACACACAGACAGACAGAGACACACAGCAGACACAAACAGACACACAGAGCCACACAGCAGACACACAGAGACACACAGAGGCAGACAGCAGACACACAACAGACACACAGAGACACACAGAGACACACAGAGACACACAGCAGACACACAGAGACACACAGAGACACACAGAGCACACAGCAGACACACAGCAGACACTCAGAGACACTCAGAGACACACACAGACACACAGAGACACACACAGACAGACAGAGACACACAGCAGACACAAACAGACACACAGAGACACACAGAGACACACAGAGACACACAGCAGACACACAGAGACACACAGAGACACACAGCAGACACACAGAGACAGACAGCAGACACACAGAGACACACAGAAACACACAACAGACACACAGAGACACACAACAGACACACAGAGACACACAGAGACACACAGCAGACACACAGAGACACACAACAGACACACAGCAGACACATAACAGACACACAGAGACACACAGCAGACACACAGAGACACACAGAGACACACAGCAGACACACACAGACACACAGAGACACACAGAGACACACAGAGGCAAACAGAGACACACAGCAGACACACACAGACACACAGAGACACACAGAAACACACAACAGACACACAGAGACACACAACAGACACACAGAGACATGCAGAGACACACAGAGACACACAGCAGACACACAGGGACACACAGCAGACACACAGAGACACACAGCAGACACACAGCAGACACACAGAGACACACAGCAGACACACAGAGACTCATAGAGACACACAGAGACACGCAGAGACACGCAGAGACACACAGAGACACACAGCAGACACACAGAGACACACAGAGACCCGCAGAGACACACAGCAGATACACAGCAGACACACAGAGACACACAGAGACACACAGCAGACACACAGCAGACAAACAGAGACACACAGCAGACACACAGCAGACACACAGAGACACACAGAGACACACAGCAGACACACAGAGACACACAACAGACACACAGAGACACACAGAGACACACAGATACACACAGATACACACAGACACACAGAGACACACAGCAGACACACAACAGACACACAGAGACACGCAACAGACACACAGAGACACACAGCAGACACACAGAGACACACACAGACACAAAGCAGACAGACAGAGACACACAACAGACACACAGAGACACACAGCAGACACACAGAGACACAGAGAGACACACAGAGTCACACACAGCAGACACACAGAGACACACAGAGGCACACAGCAGACACACAGAGACACAGAACAGACACACACAGACACACAGAGACACACAGCAGACACACAGAGACACACAGCAGACACACAGAGACACACAGAGAGAGACAGCAGACACACAGAGACACACAGAAACACACAATAGACACACAGAGACACACAACAGACACACAGAGACACGCAGAAACACACAGCAGACACACAGAGACACACAGCAGACACACAGAGACACACAGCAGACACACAGAGACACACAGCAGACACACAGAGACACAGAGTCACACAGCAGACACACAGCAGACACACAACAGACACACAGAGACACACAGCAGACACACACAGACACACAGAGACACACAGAGGCAAACAGAGACACACAGAGACACAGAACAGACACACAACAGACACACAGAGACACAGAACAGACACACACAGACACACAGAGACACACAGAGACACACAGAGACACACAGCAGACACACAGCAGACACACAGAGACACACAGAGAGAGACAGCAGACACACAGAGACACACAGAAACACACAACAGACACACAGAGACACACAACAGACACACAGAGACACGCAGCAGACACACAGAGACACACAGCAGACACACAGAGACACACAGCAGACACACAGAGACACACAGCAGACACACAACAGACACACAGAGACACACAGCAGACACACACAGACACACAGAGACACACAGAGACACACAGAGGCAAACAGAGACACACAGCAGACACACACAGACACACAGAAACACACAACAGACACACAGAGACACACAACAGACACACAGAGACATGCAGAGACACACAGAGACACACAGCAGACACACAGGGACACACAGCAGACACACAGCAGACACACAGCAGACACACAGAGACACACGGCAGACACACAGAGACACACAGATACACACAGCAGACACACAGAGACACACAGCAGACACACAGAGACACACAGCAGACACACAGAGACACAGAGACACACAGCAGACACACAGAGACACACAGCAGACACACAGAGACACACAGCAGACACACAGCAGACACACAGAGACACGCAGCTGATACACAGAGACACACAGCAGACACACAGCAGACAAACAGAGACACACAGAGACACACAGATACACACAACAGACACACACAGACACACAGCAGACACACAACAGACACACAGAGACACGCAACAGACACACAGAGACACACAGCAGACACACAGAGACACACACAGACACACAGCAGACAGACAGAGACACACAACAGACACACAGAGACACACAGCAGACACACAGAGACACAGAGAGACACACAGAGTCACACACAGCAGACACACAACAGACACACAACAGACACACAGAGACACAGAACAGACACACACAGACACACAGCAGACACACAGAGACACACAGAGGCACACAGCAGACACACAGAGACACACAGAGACACACAGCAGACACACAGAGACACACAGAGACACAGAACAGACACACACAGACACACAGAGACACACAGCAGACACACAGAGACACACAGAGGCACACAGCAGACACACAGCAGACACACAGAAACACACAATAGACACACAGAGACACACAACAGACACACAGAGAAACGCAGAGACACACAGAGACACACAGCAGACACACAGAGACACACAGCAGACACACAGAGGCACACAGCAGACACACAGAGACACACAGCAGACACACAGAGACACAGAGTCACACAGCAGACACACAGCAGACACACAGCAGACACACAACAGACACACAGAGACACACAGCAGACACACACAGCCACACAGAGACACACAGAGACACACAGAGGCAAACAGAGACACACAGCAGACACACACAGACACACAGAAACACACAACAGACACACAGAGACACACAACAGACACACAGAGATATGCAGAGACACACAGAGACACACAGCAGACACACAGGGACACACAGCAGACACACAGAGACACACAGCAGACACACAGAGACACACAGCAGACACACAGCAGACACACAGAGACTCACAGAGACACGCAGAGACAAGCAGAGACACACAACAGACACACAGCAGACACACAGAGACACACAGCAGACACACAGCAGACACACAGAGACACACAGAGACACACAAAGACACACAGCAGACACACAGACACACAGCAGACACACAGAGACACACAGCAGACACACAGAGACACACAGCAGACACAGAGACACACAGCAGACACACAGAGACACACAGCAGACACACAGAGACACACAGAGGCAAACAGAGACACACAGCAGACACACACAGACACACAGAAACACACAACAGACACACAGAGACACACAACAGACACATAGCAGACACACAGGGACACACAGCAGACACACAGAGACACACAGCAGACACACAGAGACACACAGCAGACACACAGAGACACACAGAGGCAAACAGAGACACACAGCAGACACACACAGACACACAGAAACACACAACAGACACACAGAGACACACAACAGACACATAGCAGACACACAGGGACACACAGCAGACACACAGAGACACACAGCAGACACACAGAGACACACAGCAGACACACAGCAGACACACAGAGACACACAGCAGACACACAGAGACTCACAGAGACACACAGATACACGCAGAGACACACAGAGACACACAGCAGACACACAGAGACACACAGCAGACACACAGAGACACACAGCAGACACACAGAGACACACAGCAGACACACAGAAACACACAGCAGACACACAGAGACACACAGCAGACACACAGAGACACACAGCAGACACACAGCAGACACACAGAGACACGCAGAGACACGCAGCTGATACACAGCAGACACACAGAGACACACAGAGACACACAGCAGACACACAGCAGACAAACAGCAGACACACAACAGACACACAGAGACACGCAACAGACACACAGAGACACACAGCAGACACACAGAGACACACACAGACACACAGCAGACAGACAGAGACACACAACAGACACACAGAGACACACAGCAGACACACAGAGACACAGAGAGACACACAGAGACACACAGAGTCACACACAGCAGACACACAACAGACACACAACAGACACACAGAGACACACAGAGACACAGAACAGACACACACAGACACACAGCAGACACACAGAGACACACAGAGGCAGACAGCAGACACACAGAGACACACAGAGACACACAGAGACACACAGCAGACACACAGAGACACAGCACAGACACACACAGACACACAGAGACACACAGCAGACACACAGAGACACACAGAGGCACACAGCAGACACACAGAGACACACAGAGACACACACAGACACACAGAGACACACAACAGACACACAGAGACACGCAGAGACACACAGAGACACACAGCAGACACACAGAGACACACAGCAGACACACAGAGACACACAGCAGACACACAGAGACACACAGCAGACACAGAGTCACACAGCAGACACACAGAGACACACAGAAACACACAACAGACACACAGAGACACACAACAGACACACAGAGACACACAGCAGACACACAGAGACACACAGCAGACACACAGCAGACTCACAGAGACACGCAGAGACAAGCAGAGACACACAACAGACACACAGCAGACACACAGAGACACACAGCAGACACGCAGCAGACACACAGCAGACACACAGAGACACACAGAGACACACAAAGACACACAGCAGACACACAGCAGACACACAGAGACACACAGCAGACACACAGAGACACACAGCAGACACACAGAGACACACAGCAGACACAGAGACACACAGCAGACACACAGAGACACACAGAGACACACAGCAGACACACAGAGACACACAGCAGACACACAGAGACACACAGCAGACACAGAGACACACAGCAGACACACAGAGACACACAGCAGACACACAGCAGACACACAGCAGACACATAGAGACACACAGCAGACACACAGAGACACACAGCAGACACACAGAGACACACAGCAGACACAGAGACACACAGCAGACACACAGCAGACACACAGAGACACACAGCAGACACACAGCAGACACACAGAGACACGCAGAGACACACAGCTGATACACAGCAGACACACAGAGTCACACACAGAGACACACAGCAGACACACACATACACACAGCAGACACACAGAGACACACAGAGACACAGAACAGACACACACAGAAACACAGCAGACACACAGAGACACACAGAGGCACACAGCAGACACACAGAGACACACAGCAGACACACAGAGACACACAGAGACACATACAGACACACAGAGACACACAGAGACACACAGCAGACACACAGCAGACACACAGAGACAGACAGCAGACACACAGAGACACACAGAAACACAGAACAGACACACAGAGACACACAACAGACACGCAGAGACACACAGAGACACACAGCAGACACACAGAGACACACAGAGACACACCGCAGACACAGAGACACACAGCAGACACACAGCAGACACACAGCAGACACACAACAGACACACAGAGACACACAACAGACACACAGAGACACACAGAGGCACACAGCAGACACACAGAGACACACAGAGACACACAGCAGACACACAGAGACACACAGAGACGCACAGAGACACACGGCAGACACACAGCAGACACACAGCAGACACACAGAGACAGACAGCAGACACACAGAGACACACAGACACACAGCAGACAGACAGAGACACACAACAGACACACAGAGACACACAGCAGACACACAGAGACACACAGAGACACACAGAGGCACACACAGCAGACACACAACAGACACACAGAGACACAGAACAGACACACACAGACACACAGAGACACACAGCAGACACACAGAGACACACAGAGGCACACAGCAGACACACAGAGAGAGACAGAAAAACACAATAGACACACAGAGACACACAACAGACACACAGAGACACGCAGAGACACACAGCAGACACACAGCAGACACACAGGGACACACAGCAGACACACAGAGACACGCAGAGACACGCAGAGACACACAGAGACACACAGAGACACACAGCAGACACACAGAGACACGCAGAGACACGCAGAGACACACAGAGACACACAGCAGACACACAGAGACACACAGAGACACGCAGAGACACACAGCTG